>KZ108359.1:455-161286 GCA_002116355.1 Dothistroma pini CBS 116487 | reverse complement strand
ATATCTAACCTAAGATATTAGTCTATAGCTTTACTCTAGTTAGTACTATATTAGTCTAGTAATTAATATTTAAGTATTAACTCTATCTATATTTTAGCTACTACTTATAGATAATATAAAGTTTATACTATATAGTTAGAATACTAATAATTTTAGACGTTTAAGTAATATTCTAATAGACTAGCTAGATACCTAATAGATAAAGATTAGTATATAAGTAAGTAAAAAGACTATTAATTTTATATTATAGCTTTATAGTAAGGATATAGTAATAGGACTTAGTAATTATCTAGATAGTACTTTTATAAAGTAAGTTTAAGTCTAGGCTAAATCTATAAAACTAGTAGTACTATATATTACTAGTAATATTCTACTTCTAGTATAGAAAGACTTATAGTTTATTTAGAAGGCTATATCTATTGTTTATCTACGAACGTTATATACTTAGCTCTCTGTCGTAAAACACTATTTATAGGATATAATCTTAATTTTAGTATATAATATATAACTTTTCTTTATTCTATCTACTTCTATTTTCTTAGTCTTATATCTAATATTTGTTATTCTCTTTACTATTATTACCGACAATTTCGCCTGTATTAAGGAACGAACAAGTACCGATAACGACAATTAACGACACTAATAAATGTAAAGCTTTCTAGTCTCCTTGCTTATACTCTAACGGTCCTTCCTACTACCTTCGCCCAATCTAAATACCGAAATTCTCTCGCCTGCGCCGCGAAGACTCCCAGCACCAACGCCGCCATCTCCAAGTCCTGTAACAAGAAGGGACCCAATAGAGGGTACGTCAACGACATCACCGTCCCAGGGACCCGCTTCGCCCAGGGAACTGTCGTCGACGAGATCAGAATCCGGCTGACTGGCGACTGTACGCCAAAGCAATGGGTCCCACAGCAGTATTGTCTGACGCAATTACACGAGATGTGCGCGTTAGCTCCCAGTAACAAGGGGTATTACAAAAGACGTTATGGAAGGGGTGGATGTCAGGTCTGGAGTATAGAGGCAGCGTAAGAAGAAGAAGACGGGGGCGAGAGAGGAGATGTAGAATTGGGTAGAAGAATGATAGCGCTCAGTGACAGTTTGACTCGCGACTGGTGCTGTCTTTTGTCCATTCATCTGTCGTCACTCATGCGAGGAGTTTGAAATCACGCTGTCTCGTTGTTAGGAAGTCGTTGAGGTCTTACTTCTGCTTGGTTTGCTTCAACCTCTGCACATTCGCCGAGCGATAGCTGCTGGACACGCCCTTGTATGGCGCAATGTTTTTCAGAAAATGTGGACTGTAACTGGTGAGAATGAGGTCGCCGGACTTGTAGTTGGTCGCTGGAACGCCTTCGTGCTTTGGCCTTTGATAGACGAGGAGCTTGGTGAATAGCTCTTCCGATTGCTGTGGAAGTCGGTCATTGCACTGAGGGTCGGTGCAGGAAAGGCTCACCTCGATCCAAATGCGGTCGACGTAATTGGATCGAGGCCTAGAGCATTGCAACCAATCCAGGATGCGATTAGTTGGTCGAGCACGTGACTACGCGAAGTGCCGCTCTTTAGCCGAGACTCGTCCTTCCCTTTTCCACGAGCAGTGTAGCAAGTCCACGAGCACCATCAGCTACCTACACCGTGGTCGGCACCTCTGATCGGACCCGATAGCGAGACGCATCATATATCGAGCTACTGCTGACCCTCTTCAATATGCCTCGCGGCAGAGACGACTGCTGGCTCGAGGTCAATCGCGCTCTCGACGAAGAGTCTGGCAAGCGACATCCACGCGTCACCTGCAAGCATTGCGCCACAGAATGGACGTCCAACGAGAAGGCCAGGGTCATTGAGCACTTACAGAGATGCAATGAATTGCCAGAACAACTATGGCGGACATATCAACCACACCGTCTGGATCCAACGTTGCCGTCGGCGGCAGAGCTTCAGCAGCAGCAACGCGCCAGGACCAGAGGAATTGGGTCCATGTCGTCGACAGAACAGGACATCGCGATCGCTGCTTGTGCACACTGGATCAACAGCGCGAGACTGGACCCCAACATCACTGAGCATCCTGCCTTCAGAGCATTTGTCCGCACTCTTCGTCCGGCTTTCAAGGTGCCATCGAGACATCAGCTCACGCACGCTTTGGTCGACGCTCCCTTGATGTTCATCGCCTTCCTTGCAGATCCCCTAGAACAGCATCGTCGGCCTTCGATCCTCGATAGCAATGAAGAGACCCAATCACGGTCACTGCAAGCTTTCTTGATCAAGTACTGCGATGGCAACGCGCATAAAGCATCGAATCTACTCGGCATGCTGTCACTTCTTCGCGTCAAGTCTGGGCCTTTCGACAATAATATGGTCTGGCTTGCAGCTCAGCAGATGACTCCGATCTTGTGGTGGCAGAATTTCTGGATCGAGACGCAGCCAGACCTTGCAGAGCTGTGTATGATCGCATTAGCGATTGCTCCGGCAGGCGAGACGTTAGAGAGGAATTGGTCGCCTCACAGCTTCGTGCATGTACTGAAAAGGAATCAGCTAAGTCCGGAAGTGGTGAATGGGCTCGTCTGCACTTTCTGGAATCTCAGAATCAAGCATGGATGGGTTGATGAGATGGTGACGGCAGGTACAACCGAGCCGACTGATGTCGATGCGGACTTCGAGCCAGATACGACCATGAATGGGTTCTCGGGCATGTTGGGCTGAGGAGTGAACTCTGCAGGGGAGATTGACCACTAAATGACACTGCGGCAACATGATTCGGTTGCAAGAGAGACAGTTGCTCACCAGCAGAAGCAGCATGGTGGAGACTTCGCTGATTGGGATGTTGACATGCTGGCGGGCGTTGAGGCATTGACAGGCTTGGTGTTGACACAAGCGTGGAACCCATTCTCTGCTCACTATGCGGCCGCAAGCTTGCTGCATTGATTGACAGTGAGACACATGTAGCCGAGGCCGAATGTATGGAGACGCAGTGAACCAGCTCAAAAAGCATGAAGAGTCAGTTGTCTGGCTCTCACGACTTCGTCGCAAAAGTGGATTACGGCTTCACGCCCGTTCTGCTCCATTCCTCTTCGATGTTTCAAGTGTCCTCCCCTCGACATCGTCTCCTGCGTCATCTTGGTATTTCACATGGAATCTATACTCCTCTGCCCGACGGAGATACACCACTCTATCATCAAACCCAGCCGCGGTTACAGCCTTCTTGAAGTCATCCAATGGACTCAGAAACACGTCGTAATCATCGTAATGTACTGGTATCGTGATATCTGGCTTCACTAGTTGCATCTGGACACATCTTTAGTAATCTTTACCGCTTTAGAACAAGTGAAAGGGAGGACCATGGACTTACCAACTTCACTCCCTGCTTCGCATCCATTGTCACCATCAAAAGCGGCACATTTTTGCTCGGAATCGTCGTCCCTCCGAGATGAATGAGCATCAGATCGATCTGCTGCCCTGCATAGCGTTTCGGAATCTCCTTGAGATCGTCCACGAGAAGCGTGTCGCCTGAAATATAAATCCTATAGCCCGAGCGGAACTCACTGGAGACGGTAGAAGTAGCAGGCTTCGAGCCCAGCTCAAGCATCCAGCCATTCGTCGGTGGAACTGCCTGCAACAATTCGTTGGCAACATTCAAAGGCCCGGGCGGGACGTGTCTACCCGGCATTGCCGTGACTTTGATAGCTGGAATGCAGGCCTTGCTCAAGTGACTAGGGGACTTGATGTCGAGGAAGGCATTCTCGAATGTGGCAAGGTCATGGACTTGGGTGAACTTTTCTCCGCCGGGTTTCTTATCTGCCAGGTGTTCCTTTGCGTGGGGCGTTGTAATGATTGGCAGATCCCGACGCAGGGATTTCTCGACCAGCTCGTCGAAGTGGTCAGCGTGGTAGTGGCTGAGGAGAACTGCGTCGATGTGAGGCAGGGCGTGCAGGTCGACGGCCGGGTTCGTTACACGAGTTCCTGTTACGCCTGGACCGAGGTGGACGTGGTCGCCGGCGTGCAGGAAGTTTGGGTCTGTGAGAATCTTGATGCCTTCCCATTGAAGGAGCGTGGTCGCTGTGCCAATAAAGTAGAGGCTAGCATTTTCCTTGCCATACACTTCGGATGGATGTTGGTGGCTGACTTTGGCTGCTGGTGGCGAGAGATCTGCTTGAGTGGTCTCTGCGGTCTCGTCTCGCGTTGGAGCTTGGTGGTGGCTTGGGTCCAGAGTTAGGTGGTGTTTGATCGACGACAACATGGTTGGATATGAGTTCGACCCCAAGGTGACCCAGATAATATCAATGATTTGTATTAGCAGCAAGAGAAACGTACACTTACATTCGTGCTGTCAATGCTACTGCACCTCGATCATCATACAGACGTCACGACCGGAACAGG
Source organism: Dothistroma pini CBS 116487 (assembly GCA_002116355.1). NCBI lineage: Eukaryota > Fungi > Ascomycota > Dothideomycetes > Mycosphaerellales > Mycosphaerellaceae > Dothistroma > Dothistroma pini. The sequence continues at coordinate 156,915 of KZ108359.1, read as the reverse complement.
CCCGGATATACAGCGCATATGCATGACTGTAGGAGAAGCAAAGAACAAAAGTCAAAGTGCAGACTTACCGCCACCAGACCATAGTATTCAGGTCCCGCCATCCAAGACTGCCCTTGATCAAGTTCACTTAGATAGCGCAGTCAAGTCATGCCGAGACGAGATGCCAGATTCCGATGATCCGGATTGAGATCTATACGCAAGACGGCCTTGGTGATCCAAGGAGCAGAGCAATTTGACACTGCAGGAACAGCAGGCCGAGGACATAGCTGATCACGACACCAACGAAACAGCCCACTCACCTTCATACATCGTCTTCACAGCTCTTCACGTTCAGGTAGACATAGTCGGGCACGCAACGAGACAGATTCGCATTGTCATCTCTGGTGAAATACGCTGCTAATCATCTCCACTAGCGCTCCATCCGTAGACAGAGTCGCCAGGGCGTACCATGATACCATCACAAGCCATGCACGGTGTAGTTGTCCCGCGATTCCCATTTTCTCAAACGCCATGCTCTTTTGATCGTGCAGTCATCGGATCGTTTATGCGGTCTTGGCGACGCGCTTGCCCTTGGCGTTCTTCTTTGGGGTCTCGGAGATGGTGAGGCCTGGGGGGAAACTTTGTTAGTAGGTGTTCGACGGGGCCAGGGGTGAGGAGACGGCAGTGTGGTGCGGATGCGTACCAGGTGGAAGGGACTGCTTCAGCTTCTCCGCCTTGTCGGAGTCCTTGAGAGTCAGGGTGTATCGGTATCGCTGACATCGGACCTTAAACTTGGTCTGATTTGTAGCCTTGTTCTTCTTTATCCGTGCAGCTATGTCGTGTATTAGTACTGCATATCTTCACTTTGCGCCCGATGCTAGTGTGCGCTTCCTGGTACACATACAGGAAGCATCCTTGCGGCGGCACACCTCGATGAAAGCCTTGATGTCGTTGATTTCCTTAGGCATGGTGGGCGGTGGTCGACTTGTCTGGTGTCTGGCGATGGAGTGAATGTGCTTCGCTCATGCCAAAGGTTCGGGGCCCATTTTGCGAGCGGGGAAGTCGTGGTGTGGGCCTGATCGCGTTCTCTTGGCGGGAAGGTGCAGCGCATCACATGTCGACGCAACCCTTCACTTCTTGCCTCGCGTCTGCACTGGCGCCCTGCACAACTCACTGCCGCCATGGCAGCCGACAAGACCGTCAAGTTGTCCGACGCAGACTTGACCAAAGTCGCCACCGAGACCGCCGAATCATTCGTCGACAACTTCTATGCCGCCCTCCACAATTCACGAGCGACCGTCGGCACCTACTACCAGGCAGCGAGAGTCGACGAGGTCGATGCAAAGCGGAATCTTCCCTTCATCTGCTGGAATGGTGAAGCATACTTCAGCGGTACTGAGTTCCAAAAAGAGTTCGATAAGATGCCATATTTCTTCCTGGAAGTGCAGAGCCTGAACGCACATATCCTGAACCCGTGCGTAGATCCAGAGGGAAAGAAGACCCACAAGGAAGCTGAAAGGAATGTGACAATTTCAGTGCAGGTATGAGAGGAACAGAATTGAGAGGATGTGAGAACATGGGCTGATGGATGGTGGTCAGGTCAGCGGCTATGTGCGGCTGTTCGAGCGTAAAGATGGTCCCATGCGAGGCTTTGCGGACCACATCATCTTGACAGCGAATAAAGACACGAGCAAGGCCGGCGAGGGGAGACAGTGGTTAATTCAGACGCAGAACTTCAGGTTCGTGGTGTGAAGAGGAACGAAGGACAGAAGAGAGGTCACAAACCCCGAAGAGGGGGCCATGCCGAGCATGTACGATGAGACTGTCAGGGGAACTACTCAGGAGGATGCATCGCCAGTATGCGTGGACTTTGGAAGCAGACAGCAACGCTGCTGAGCAGAGCACTCGCGAAGGAAGACCGTTGCAGCGTGGGAGTGCTGGTATTGCTCCGCGAATCCCAGCGAAGAGCAGGAGCGGTATATGCGGCCATGAGAGCATTGGAGGTAGCCACAGTGAGTACGTCCCCCAGCGACATGCAGTATCTCGCCGCTAAACTAGATAAGCAGTACGCTGAAGTAACGACACCAAGAAAATGCCGAATCGGCTCAATCTCGTTACCACCACCCCTCGGTAAAAGCCGTCCGCCACCATCTCAACTACGCATTCCTCTCATACGCCCCTCTACCATTATCAAGTAAACAGTATGGCCGATCGCATCGTCACGTTACGTTCTTGCGCATCCTGTCAATCACTGAAAGATCGACAGGGTGCTCATCAGTCGACGCCAGTATGCGACCGTTAAAACCCCAGCCAGACTAGCCCCGAACAACCCGCAGTTAACACTGTGCGCAAACGAATCTACAGCGAGTATGCGAGGACCCCACCAGCGGTACGGACCGACCGGGGAAATTAGGTTGTCCAGCTTCTTCGAGGAGTAAGGTCCACTTTGTCCACCTACAATTGTGTGAGGGTCTTCCTTTCATGTTTGGCAGAGTCTGACTCCGGACACGATTGTAGACTGGGTTGATTATGAGGTGGTTGGTACACTTTTGATATGACCGAAGCTTTGGTGCTTCGACGAGTACCACCATCTGCGGCTCACCTTCGCAGGCACAGCTATTGCAGACAGCACATCGCTCACTATCTCGAGTTTCAAGCCGCTGCCGCGGTTTCTTCTTTTAGCACGAAGGACGCTTCCTCGTAACACCCGCGATAAAATGTGCGGACACTTTCGGATAAAGGAGCATTGTGAGCTCGAAGGGGCATAGGAGCCATTGTGCTTCGAGCCTCACGTACCTGAGATTAGAATTTAAGATTCTCCACAGTAGCAGTATCACGGGAAATCATTACTACTAACCACAGATTGCCGACAGTCTCATATTTCCTTATTTCCTTTTCCTTTGCACCATGTCTCCGACCACCATTACACCTCCCAACGGCACTGGCCGCGCCTGCACTCCCGCTGCCCAGGTCTTCCCACGCTTCGACCTTCTCCTGCCCGGCGAACCCGTCTGCACCGACATCGAGTTCCAACTCTACCACGTCGACGGCGACAAATACCTACGCCGCCACGAAGATGGTCGCCGTCACCCGCAAGGGGGTAGAGAGCGCTGGCGCAACCGTCTTGGCTGGATCTGTATTACCAATACCAAAGGTGAGCTTATTCTCGATTGCTTCGTTCAGTATCCCGAAGAGCCTGAGCTGGAGGTGAAGATGGCCCCTGAGGAGTACGGTGTCACCGCCGAGCGGTTGAGGGCTGAGAATGGTGCGGTCGATGCCGCAACTGTTGAACAGTGGTGTATGGCGATCTTTGCGCACCGTCCGTTGCCTTACATGACGGTGTCAATGATCTGACACCCTTCTACTACGGCGATGCATTCGCAGACGCGACTGAAGTCTTTGATATTCAGAAGTACTGGCCCGGTACAATTAAACTTTGTGATCTTGCCAGAATATTACTGGGAGAAGAAGTCCAGCAGGGTGGTAAGCATACTGCTGTTGAATATACAGTCACAACTGTGAGAATCTATATGCTGACGCACTCATTCAATCGCGAGATGATACGGACGAGGTTTGAGGCGTGGGACGAGGAGGTGAGAGAGCTTTATTGGGCTGGGTTTTCAAGGATCGAGGAGGAGCATTATCAGGATAACATTGCGCCAGGGATCTTGGAGTATCTGCCTTGGGCCGCAGGTGTGGGTCATCTTCTGTAAGTCTTCATCTACGGCATGTACGATACGCATTCTCTGAGGTATTTCGGGTTGTACATCATGCTATTTACACTGCGGTTTCAAGGCTACATACATGGGGAGTCGCTCAGAGTAGTTTTGAAGACTGTCATCCTGCTTCCGGGTACTTCGTCCACTATCTCCATCTGCCGACTCTTAGTGAGATAGCTCGGACTGTCAGGGCCTTGCCCGTTACCATGAAGCGTTGTCAGGCCATACACAGGTGTCCTAACCTTCACCACAGGACTACTGCAAGCCTTAGCACAGGCCCTAGCACTGAGGGCGTTTCAGGGCGATGCGTATAATAATATGCCACGTAGACCTGGAAGTACTTACTGTCTCATGACACTTCGCGGTAGCATAGCCTCAATTGAACAGCAGCGTACAAGAGCATGCGAGAGGCATCTACGAGCTCTAGATTCCTTACTAGATAGCTACGACTTCGTTCTTCCATTTCAGGTTATCCATCGCCTGCCGCATTGGCAATCCCACGGACCGGCTAATACTGCCAGGATTGAAGTCCCGATCAATGTCGTCTTCCTCAACTTCAATCATTATCATCATCTCCATCGCCTTGGTCGTCCACACTGACCTGTTCTCATCCCTCTCCTCCGCTGACTTCTTGAGACTTCTGCATCGCGCGAATCCGTCGGAAGAACGTGCTGACATAGGGGTTGATGTCCCCTTCAGAAAACGTCTTGAGCCAATAAGATGGCGCGAGCCTCAATTAGTTGTGATTGGCCCGCACAATGTTATGTATCTGGACGTTGATATTGTCGGCTATGCCCATGGACCTCTGCAGCTCTTCCTCAGCCCCCTTGACTTGTAAGAACAAGTACTCCGCTGCGAGAGATCGGGGGTTTTTCGAGACACAAACAGCTCAGGTGTCCTCTGAATATAAATGTATTTGGTCGTACAGAAGGTCCGCGAGATCATCCCATCTGTCCTGGTCAGGTTCACGCCCGCCTGTGCGCAGCCTGCAAAGGTCTGCTCTCAAGCAGAAGATGCAGTTTAGACATGGCGGAAAGGTTGTTCAGCCATCGCGCTTCGCCGGCCTTCTACTACGTTTCATCTATCGCAACGATGGTAGATGAGGAGTAATGACCTCATGTCGTTGGCGACAGAAGATGTGGCCAACAAGCCAGCCATGACCTCCGGCACGGACTTACTCGACCGATCAAACGAGCTCCTGGAGCTAATGTTCGAGCTCACGTTCACTGGGGATGTCTATAGCCTCTCGGACCCGCGCCAAAAACTTCACAAGCTTGCCAAGACAACACGACCGACATGCTCGACTCACAGTCTACAGGGCATGGCGCATTTCTGCCTTGTGTCCTCCGAACAGCAATTCTCACTGTAACACTCGGCAACCATGGCTTAGCATGCCGAACACCCTGTCGGCATGGTCTATTTACTCCCAATCAAGAACATGGTCAGCTTCAAGCAGCTTTGGGTCACATTGATCTCGTGTCCACTACCAATCGAGAATGACTACTGGACCGTGTGGGACAACCACCTGAAGGCTGTGCTACAGAGCCTGCCAAATCTGTGGTCATTGGGGCTGACTCGTGTCAGCATGACTGACATGGCAGGCCTGCGATGCTTAGGGTCCTGTCTCTTCTGCACGAGATTCATGGAGAAGGCCGGTTGGATCGACGTGGAGGTGGCTCATTCGCGTTTGCAGCGATTCCTGGCGTTCAGCGCAATCCAGGAGCATGCTGAGACGAAGCACGCTTTGAAGCTCAGGACATACTTGCAAATTGGGCACATAGCTCGCGACGACCCCGGAGGTATTGCAAGGTACTCGCGAGCGTCTACATCCACACGCTATGCCGCTGCCGGCTCTCGCTACAGTGGTACTTCGGACGTTACGGCTCCGCGGGTATGAAGAAGCCGCAATATCTACGTGAGAAAGCTGGACGCTCAGAAAGAGACAAGCTTGGGTAGCGACGCAAGGCACGACATGGCTACCACAGCACGAGTGGCAGTCGCAGTATGAACGGGGTGTTGCTGCCGCGGTGTATGTAGCGAGAATCGAGTTGAGGCGAAGCCGGGTAGAATGCGTCGTGCCGTAGCAAAGGTACTTATCAGGAAGCACTTCGCCGGGCAGAGTTTCTATACTCCACATCAGCATAGGCACGGAGGAGTACGTTTCAATAGGATTGCGGCAGCGTGTCGAATGGTAATCAGGGCTTTGCTTACGCGTTCACAGCACATGCCGTAGCATCTGAGTGAGCTGGGTGTAACGTATGGTGTGTTCATCATGCAGAGTGTCAGGAACAAGAAATAGTAAGACTTACACTTGGTAAGTATGCAGTCTTCTGGTAGGCCGCAGCACTCGTTGGCCCAAGGTGCTGATGCTGGTCGTCGTATCGTGTGTGTTGAATTCTCACACATTGGCGAAGAGCTTGACTAAACCATCGAAGTTGCGGTCCCAGGCCAATAGAGGGCTCCATGCTGGCTCGTCGCTGGATTGCAACTTCATTACTTCACGAACGGGTATGGGTGGTATCATTTGCAATGGCTTGAATACTTCCGCAAACGTCTGTTTGTACTTCGGTTCGTCCACATCGAACAACCACACCCCCAAATCAGCTGCACATAAGCTGTCGAAATCGGTGGACGAGTCGCCGACATAAACGATCGAGCCTGAACCGTGGGGATCGTCTCTATTCGCTAGAATCTGGGCGTTTCTCATTTCGTTCATGTGCGCGAGCTTGTCGTCGCTTGTGCGGATGTCGGATGATGGTAGAGGACGGCACACTCGACCGGATGATCCATTAGGCGAGCCCAGACCTTCGATCTCGTTGGCTCGAATCTCCATGTCGTTAATGTAACAACAGATAGCATCCTTCTTTGGATGATCACTTAAGCGCGCTGCTTCCCATAATGAGCGGCGGATAGCGGCCTCACTCCAACTGACACTCAAGATGCTGATCCTGCTTCCATTTGGCACGCCGTACGCAGGATCGTAGTTTGCAAGGAAGAGCGCGAACAGGTCCAGCCAACCTGCACGAAATTGCAGTTCGCCATTAAGAAGTGATTCGACAACGCCCTTGTCAACATCTTCGTGCGTAACACCGCGGAAGAAGCATGCATCTTGGACTCGTTTGGCACTCTCTTGTTCGATTGCTTTCCGCGTCGTGAGCCATTTGCTGTACTCTGTTCGATCGTAGTGGACCCAGTCGAAGTGCTCGTTCTTGTACTGTTGGTGATCCTTCTTGTACGCCTCTTCGATCTCCTGCCAGGCCACGCGTGGTTTCTTGGGAAGCTTGCCGAGCACAGCCATGGTGTCTTTGACAGCAAGGGTACCATCGTAATCCAGGATCAGGTGTACTGGACGATTGAGTGTCCCTGTCATTGTCATTAAGCTGCGGCCAGCTAGAACAGACCGTGGCAATACTTGAGTTTGAATGTGGAAGCTGTGGGTGATCGTGCGATGCCAGATGTCCGGGGCAGTCCCATGGAAAAGGTGACGAGCATCGAATCTTGGGAGCCCGCCGCGGAAAGTGTTGTAAGATCGTCCAGGTCTAGACACGCCGTGAAGCACCAGGGGTCAGAAATTGCCGCAGCGGGAAGCAGTTATGGCAGTGAATCGTCATGTGCAAGTGGACAAGCACCTCCGTGCCTCGCCGAGGGAATGCAGGCTGCCGCCACCCAGATTGAGTTTCGCTTTCAAGATCTGTCCATCGCGTCCGGGTGGGAGTCTAGGTCCACTCACTCACGGCGCAGCCATGGTCGTCGATGTAGAGAACGTCGTATGGAGTCGCAAGACGAGTGTGCTTGCATTGTCGGATTGCATAGCTGTGAACATGCCGGGGGGAGATGTTTTTTTTTTCTTTTTTTGAGATTTCAGGCCGCGGTAGCTGCCGAGAAAAGAGCTGCGGAGGCGGAAACAGCGACCGGCAATAAGCACTCAAGCTGAGTCAAGTAATACTCGCCGCCGGATTGGCTGCTTGCATAGCCGACGAAACGCGAGGAAGGTGACGCCCACGACTTCCTTCCCTAAGATACACACTCTCCGCTCTACTCGTCCATCCACAGATACCCCCGCAACACCACACTATGGCATTGAGGCTCGCGACACGGCGCTTTGCGCCTCAGGTCTTCCGACGTGGGATGGCCACCACCATCGAGCATACCAAGGAGCCCATCTCCGCCGTAGCAGAGGCCACCTCGGCATCGCGACCACCCATCCCAGCAAACAAGACTGGCACCCAGCACGAACCCAAGCCGGACGAGAACTCGCGTATCAAGACATTTCAGATCTACAGATGGAATCCAGACGAGCCCGCGAGCAAGCCGAAGATGCAGTCCTACACACTGGACCTGAACAAGACAGGTCCGATGATGCTGGATGCCCTGATCAGAATCAAGAACGAGGTGGATCCAACTCTTACATTTCGAAGGAGCTGTCGAGAGGGTATTTGCGGTAGCTGTGCGATGAACATTGATGGTGTAAACACATTGGCATGTCTATGTGAGTGGAAATGCATTGTTTATACACGCCCACGCCACCGGTGCTAACAGACACGGCAGGCCGTATCCCCACGGATCCCAAGGTTGAGTCAAGGATCTACCCACTACCGCACACCTACGTCGTCAAAGACCTCGTGCCCGATCTTACTCAGTTCTACAAGCAATACAAGTCGATTAAGCCATATCTTCAGAGGGACACAGCGCCAGCAAATGGCAAGGAGAACCTGCAGTCAAAGGAGGACCGACGCAAACTCGATGGCCTCTACGAATGCATTCTCTGCGCATGCTGCAGCACGTCTTGCCCATCATACTGGTGGAATAGTGAGGAGTACCTCGGCCCTGCTGTCCTTTTACAGTCATACCGATGGATCGCAGATTCGCGTGACGAGAAGACCCTCCAGCGCAAGGACGCATTGAACAACAGCATGAGCCTCTACCGATGCCACACGATCCTCAACTGCAGCAGGACGTGCCCGAAGGGACTCAATCCAGCACTCGCAATTGCAGAGATCAAGAAGAGCATGGCTTTTGCATAGATTTTGTCAGCGATCGGGACTGTCTTAGTAGTGGCGCTAGTACAACAGGCGACGGAACAGACCACAGCGGGCTCGGCGTTTGTACTTAGTAAGAGTTGTTCCCCATGTCCAAATCGACCGATTTCAGCATTGCTCATGTTGTTTCTGCATGTAAGCAGGGGCGTCATTCACAGGCCTATCACGAACTTAATCCATTTGCACGTATCCTTGACTAAGGGCAGCGCGCAAACGCCGTCAATCGGCGTGGAACAAAGGAGTTCTCGGTCGTATGCGTGCGTTCACTTGTGGCAAACATATGCACCGAACCGACAGGTTGATAGCCCAAACCATAAGACATCGCTAGGTAGGTAGCTACACGCTATTGTCTCTCGTAATCGAAACCTTTCAGGCAAGGGAGTCCCGCTTCGGGACATCACCACAAAGCGCTCGGTAAGCTCTCCAGCTCACTCTTGTCTCCATTCCTGTGGACATAATCCCGGACAAGCAACAAGACACGACAACATCCACCCCAGCGCCACAGCTCTAAATACCGCGGAGATTTTTGAGAGTATCATGCTGAACCTCCCATTCAATGACCTCTTGCTCCGCGCCCCCCTGCCTGCACCTTCTGGAAAAACACTTTCGCTGGCAGCCCACGTCTCCAGCAATCTCTATTCTTCTTTCCCTTGCCCGAGACCCAGCTCTGATACTTCCCACGAGGCACCACCACCGCCAGAGACACCCACTGGACCACTTTGACCACCGACCCGAAGTTTTACACACTCTACGAAAACCCCTTCTACTCCTACTTCTACAACGACAATCAACGTCTTTCCCTTGACGAAGCGGACGTACGAAGCTACGAGGCGGCCAGAGGTTTCGTGGCGGAAGATGTTGATCTGTCAGCCATCGATTGTGGCTATGAAGAATGTGGCGGAGGTGAAGGATGAGGGCGAGATTAGGATGGGGCATGAAGGGATGAGCACGACGGAGTGGCCTCCGGCGTCTGGGCCGCCGAGCTCGGTGGTGTTGAGGGTACCGGAGGGACATCATTTGCGGAAGCTGGTGGGTGATGGTGAGGGCCTTGACAGATTAAGAAGGTGGTGAAGCCGGAGGCGACGTTGGAGGAGGATCGGTCCGCGAGGTGACAGAGTGAGAGGACGGAGTAGTGGTGTAGCGATCAGGGTGCTGGTGGTTTGTTGATTGTATGCTGGGCTAGTGGGGGCGGATGAGATGGTCTTTGTGAGGGAATCGGGAGCTCTGCTGCTGTGCCAGGAAGTGAAGTCAGGAGGTGAAAGTTCGCTAGCTCGCGCACGTAGGACAGGCTTGTTGGCGCGTTTCTCACGCCAGGCAGGCACGAGCTGCACAACAAACTGACGCACTTTACTTGACGCTTTTCACATAGTGATCTCAACCATCAGACATCAATCACTGCCGACTCATATAATCATGGCCAAGACACGCCACAAACTTCGCGAGCTGCGCTCACAGATTGACACCATAACCCTCGCCAAACGCCATAACGAGACCGAACTCGAGTCACCTCACAAAGATCTCCGCAAGGTGTGCATACAACTCAGACAATTGCTACTGGCCAACGGGAACAAGACATGTTCTTATCTTGGTAGACTGAGGGCGACAATACGCCAAGTGCAGGATCAGCTTGGCGAGCAGACAACTCCGTTCGGTGAGAAACGCAGCAGTAAGATAAGCACGAATGTACGCGAAGCCGATGTTGAACGTTTCAGTGCCTTTGGCAGTGTCCGTGGAGGATCGTGAATACAACAGACTTCTGGAGGCTTTTTTTCTGTATTTACCACCACAGGACCTGCTGGTGAGCGCCATGCGTGTCAACAAGGAGTGGCGCTGCACCGTTAAGCAATCATAGCTCCTCCAGCAGGCTTTGTTCAACAGGCGCCTTCCTGCTCCTGCGGTCACTTACTTCAAAAGAGCCAGCGATGATGGTGTCTGGGCCACATGCCAAGCAGCGTCCCAAGAGGATGCCACTCTCGTCTTCAAAAATCCCCTTCTCGACCTAGTCTGCGTGTGACTAAGGTCAAAGATTGGTAGCGACGAGTGGTCGATCTTGCAACGTAAGGGAGCCAGCTGGAAACGCATGCTGATCTGCCAGCCTTCCATCAAAAAAGCCAATCACCCTCAGGCTGTATGGGATTATGTCAATCAGTATTGCGAAATCGAGTGTCGTAGCCACAAGACGGACTGCTTTCGACTACACAATATCTAAAACGCCGCCATATCGCCAACAGGACTGCACAGACCGACATCTGTCTATCCCGAAGGATAAATGAAATGGTGCGAAGTCGCTGTTGCGAAGTACGTAAACTGCATCAAGTTGCCACTGTCCGATAGAAACCGGACATGCCCTAAAGCCTTGGAGGGTGAGTGATCGCCTGTAATCGAGATCAACATGGCAAACCTAACAATTATCCAGAGTACGGCTACTGCTCCGTGGTTTCCAAGACTCAGAGTTCATGAAGGCTCGAGTTCAAGAGGCGACTGTGTTTGGTGTCGTCACACCCCATGTTCACGCTGTCATCGACTGCTGCAGTCTCTAGGGAAGATGGCGATAAGAGAACCCTGTTCCGCCAGTAAGTTGCTCGGTATCTCCAAGAGCTGCCTGGCATTGTCGCTGACCGCTGGCAGATTGACAGTGTACTCTGCTCATTGATCATCATGTCAACATCCGGAGAGGCGTTCTGTTCAGATTCGCTGTTCCACGAGACATTACTTAGCTCCCGCCTTTACACCGCGCTTCGTAGTAGATCTCGATAACATTGAAAGATAGCCGTGTATTTAAAGATACTTTACTACCAACAGCGTCGAGTGATGAGCAAGCTAGCTTATGTGAGTGCTGCTGCATCGTCACATGCTGAACTGGTCGGAATTCGAAAACACTTCTGTCCAGTCAACGAGGTGAAGTCATGGCAGGAAATAGATCTGCTGCCGTGCCAGACAAGGTCGGAACACGTGCACAAAGATTATGCCCGCGCAGCTCAAAATATCGAGAAAACATGAGCATACACGCCCTTCTCCCCTGCCCGAATGAAACCAACATGCTAGCAGACGGCGAATTGAACCAAAGCTGGTTCGGAAACAGCCTGATCAAGCTCAGAGTCAAATGCCAACAATTTATGTGCGCATGCTGGGTTCCCCCAAGCAGGGGAGAAGGCGGTGTACGTTGACGGTACCGACGTTGCCACGAGACATATGTCAGGGGCATGCTCTGGCGTGAGACACTAATAGCAATTGACCAGGGAGCTTTTGGTGGCTGCTGCCGTTGCATCTGTCGGCCCTGCTCAGTACAATCGCTCCGTAGTGCATGGATGAGAGCGCTGTCAGTAATGATGTGCAGGAATGTAGCAGGCCAAGTGCACAGCCAGCGGCAGTACCGACTTCCGACCAAGAGATATCGGAACAAGAAGTTGGAGGTTGAGGTGAAGTGCAGTGCCAGGATATTGACACGGCAGACTTCGCAGACTAGCTGGTGTCTGGCTGATCCGACGGGTGGCAGGCTTAGGATGTTCTGATTCGCTGCCACACACATGGCGAGACCCTGGCTGACTGTCGATCATGTTGGGGCAGCTGAAACGACGCAGCTATAATACATGTATGTTCTTTCGACGTCCTTCGTTCTTGCTGTATGTTTGTGGTGAGCACAGTTGAGCAGGATGGGTCTAGGAGTCTTGGAAGACCGCGTTCTGTCGCACGTTCCTGGTAAGAGACCAACACCCACATCGCGCGGACCGCGGTGGAGCGCGCGCTAATCGTGACGGAACGCAGGAACGGCGACACTTGACGATCTCGATCCACTTGCGAGCGCGGCGCGGGGCTACAATGTCAAGAAAGCAAAAGACGGGACAATCTTGGTTCCCCAGCCTAGTGATGACCCGAAGGATCCATTGGTATGTAATCGAAAGCTACTTCCGACGAAGTACGACATACGACATACGATGAACGGCCGAAAGTACTGTATGCTAACACGGAGCGTAGAACTGGCCATTATGGCGACGCGACCTGATCTGCGGCATTCTATGCATCCTCTCCATCATCGCCTCGACCCTCTCACCTCTCCTCGCGGCCAACACCATAACACTGGCCCTCTTCTTCGGCCGTCCTTTGACCGATATCGCCTTGCTCACAGGGTACCATCTCCTCGGCGTGGGCGTAGCAGGCGTCATCTTCGTTGCAAGCGGAAGAATATGGGGAAAGCGACATCTCTACATTGGCGGCACGCTCCTTATTGTCATCAGCTCAGCATGGGGTGGCGCGAGTGGCCACAACTACAACTCGCTCATGGCAGCTCGCTTCTTCCAGGGTGTTGCCCTTGCGCCCTTCGAAGCGCTCGTCAATGCGAGTGTGGGAGATCTTTACTTCGTCCATGAGCGCGGCAAGAGAATGTCATTGAGTAACTTGTGCTTGTTCGGCGGAGCCTTCTTCACACCAGTCATAGTAGGTAAGATGACACACACCTTGGGCTGGGAATGGACCTTCTACTTCATCGCCATCTTCAGCGCGGCGCTTTTGCCTCTGGTCATCTTCTTCTGTCCCGAGACAGCGTACACCCGCGACACGCACTACAATACCGACACGGCTTGGGCACGGATGGGACAAAGCTCCGATAGCCAGGAACTGAAGGAGTTTCCATCGTCCGAAGACCACAACCAGACATCATTCGAGAAGTCGACGGGAGCGATCAATACCTTCCAACACAACCACGAAGCCGGCGCCACGCCCCCAAACACTGTCCCTGCGTACTCCTGGCGAAGCAAAGAAGCCCTCATGCCCTTCAACGGCCGCAAGACGAACGAATCCTTCTTTACGCTCGTACTTCGACCTTTCCCTCTGTTCTTTCATCCTGGTATCCTTTGGGCCTGTTTGATCCAAGGAACGATTATCGGCTGGACAGTCCTGATCGGTATCGTTCTTGCCGCCATCATGATGGGTCCACCACTCTTCTTCAACGAAGTCAAGACTGGATACATGTACACTGGCGCTTTTATCGGCGCACTTCTAGGCTTCGCGCTTGCTGGTATCGTGTCAGACCCAAGCGCGAGATGGCTAACGAGAAAGAATGGCGGTATCTACGAACCAGAGTTCAGAATGGTGATCGTCATTCCTTTGTTAATCATCGGCTGCACTGGATTGTACGGCTTTGGCATCACCTCAAGTGATACGCCGAAGTACGGATGGTTCTGGCCTGATTTCTTCTTCGCCTTAGAAGTGATGGGGATGGTCCTCGGAGCTGTTGCATCAGCTCTGTACATTGTCGATGCGCACCGGGAACTGGCTGTGGAAGGATTCACGTGTTTGCTGATCTTCAAGAACATCTTCTCGTTCGGATTGACGTTCTCGGGTCTGGACTGGCTGGTCAAGGATGGGATCAAGCCAATTTTCATGTGGGTCAGTAGTGTGCAGGTTGTGATCTGTTTACTTACGATTTTGATGTGTAAGTGAAATCCATCCTGGACGATGACGAGATCGAGTGCTGATTATTTTGCAGATATGTTCGGGAAGAAGAATCGTTCGTTCTTTGCGAGGCATGATATTCTGAAGATCTGTCGACTCAGGTAGAGAAGAGCATAATTATGTTCACAACGTTTGTGGCGCTGCATTGTTTTGCACTTCACCGTACATGTAGCTGAGCTGGTAGATTGGAAAAGATGCACTTTACAATCCGTCGTAGACATCTTACGCCCAGACGCGCGGGCATGTGTCAAATGAACAATGCCTTCTGCCCTTCAGACTTACGCGTAACGATCCAAGTCGCGGAGCAATAAATCAATAGAGATGGCGAACCACGACGCGTAGATGCGTACGCGCGTGAGAGAAGAGCTGCAGACCTGGGTACCAGAAGACGACATCGCATTGAGTACTGAAGGCGCGTTGTGGACGCTGGCCGCATCTGTGTCCCTGCTGACGCTCTTCGAATTCGCGACGCGCGATTTTGTCGGTACAACATGAAGATCGATATGGCTGACCGACCGGACAGCCAGATGAACCTCGACATGAGACTCGATGCAGCTGCGAAAGCACGATGTTTTCAGAAGATTAGCACGACCGACGACATGGATCTGGATCCTCCGGAGACTGGAACCACACAATCCCCACAACCCTTTCTCTCCAACGGGCACTCTTCCTCTTGCCAATACCGTGACCTTGAGTTGAGTACAGAAACGGTCACTGGTCCATCATCTCCGCAAAGTCCAGCATCCTCGTGAACCCCTTCCACTCCCGCATCCAAGGCACAGCCATCGTCTCGCCAACGTCACTACAACATCGTCTCCCCGCCATCATGAGACCCGAAAAGCTGTTTGGCGCCGCATGCTGATCTCACAGCCGAAGATGTTGTCCCTCGCGAGCTGCAGCGATTCTCTGATTCTAGATGGGGAAGTCCTGAGAGCGATTGAGGAGGATGAGGAGGGGTTGCAGTTGGGGTTTGAGAGGGGCTCGAAGTTTTTGGAGGGACTTGCGAAGGTTGAGGGAGGGTGTTCTGAGACTGGACTTGAGGGAGCGGAGGGTTGGAGGAGGATCGACGTCTAGGATTCTAGATTTGGGACTGGGGCTGCGGCTGTGAGGGTGGTGTTGGGAGGGTACAGACGACGCGTTTCTTGGCCCATCGAGCGCGTTCGGCATCGGCGTGGATGTATTTGCCTTCCCTGTACAGGAAATGTGCATCAGTAAGACGAACACATTCATCCCGCCGAAAGTACGAGGGAGAACCGACTTACCTCACTTCCAAATCCAACCTCATGGTCCTACTTCCCCGGGAGTCAAACACCTCAACTTTGACGCCTTGCTCAAGGTTCCCCCAGAATGTCCCCATTACTCTGCTGCCAGAATCGTCTTCGTTGAACAGGAGTTCGAAGCCTACGCCGAGGCTTTCTATGGAGACAATGCCTGTGATCTCAATCGGACCGCCAGTCCATGTGAAAGTTGCAATACCGTGACCAAGGACAGGGTCTGTGGTCGTGGCTGGGGTGATATGTGGGAATGAACGTTGTAGATGAGATTTGGGTAGGGTCGTGGCTATGGCGCTGGTGTCTTGAGTATTACTGGAGAGCTCTGTTATCTTGTAGTGACCTGGTGAAGACTGGTTTATGGCGAGGTATGATGCTGTTTGTGTTAGTGACCTCCTGCGATATGGTGAGAAGGGCTATGTTTACTTGCTGCCATGGTCGGATGCGTGACTTTGAATGATGTTGATCGTGGAAAATATGTTATGCATGAAGCGATGTCGCGGCTTCATGACGAACGTACCCACTTGGCAGAAGTTAATCGACAGACTGGCCAGCCCTCACACGTATTGTCGTGACTGCTGCCATATTGCCAGGAGAATCATGATACCACACGCTATGACGAAGGCGCTTCAGGGATATCATTTATGCGCTATTTGTGACTACTCATCAATGTCCTCCTCCTCGCCCTCATCGTCGTACAGCTCTGTGGTATCGAAGGATGAGAATTTCTCACCTTTCGCCTCAGTGGCCAGCTCCACCTTGAAGTACGGAGCCACCTCGCACTCGGTTAGGCGAACTCTATCCTCATCATCGTACTCCGGGCGTTCTTTGGCCTTGGACTTCTTTGCGTCCTCGGCTGAGGACGTTGGCTGGGACTGTGCGGTTGACGGGCCCTCAATGCGAGCTCGGCGGCCTACGACGCAGCCGGAGAGCTGCGCGCCATTGCCGATTGTCACGCCATCCATCAGCAGGCAACGATTGAGGCGTACGTTGTTTCCTATCTCACAGTTCGCGCCAATGACGGACTCCTTGACGATGCTCCGGGTGCCTATGATTGTGTTCTCCGCGACGAGACTGTCCTCCTGTGCTACGCGTGACTGTAGCCCGAGTTTGACCGTTGGATGCACCTTGTTCTCGTGTCCGAGCGCGTGGGTCGAAGACTGCTTCGCGAGGTAGAGTGAGACACTGAGCAGCGCGTGAATGGTGTCGACGCGGCGGATAAGTGGCTGATCTGGAGTGGGAGCGGAGCTCTTGTTGGAAGGCTGTACATATGCCAGCAATGGAGGAATCGACAATGGCGCAGGCCGTATTGCCATCGACGTGGCACTGCCAACACGGCTGGCAAAAGTTGTAGATGGTTGAGCAGCAGAACTGGTAGGCAGCGACACCTTGGTCGTCGATAGTGGTGACATCACATTCGTGTCGTCATCCTCAAGGTGGGAACTGTCGGCGAGATCATCCTGCTTGGTCTTCTTCGAGTTCAGGGCTTCATTCATGGCAAGCTTGGCTGCTAAGCCGGTTTGCCATTGTGCCTTCGCCCACCAGCCCACGACGTCCTCGCTGATAGAGTCAAATTGCTCATGCTCAGCCACAAACTGCTTGACCCACTTAGGAAAGATGTACACGTGTGCATCGCGGTGCTTCGTAAGAATTTTCACTTTTCCGGTCTTTCGAGGCAGTGCATCACGGATCTTGAAGATGTCTTTGTCCTCTTCGAGCTTGTCGCGGACGGTATCAGTCGGCATAGTGATCATGATCCTCTCTGCGGTCAGTCTCTGCGTCAATGATACCCTCCCGGTCGGAAAGTCCGTGGTGACGATCAGGTCAGTCTCGTCCTTCTTATGACTGATGCCGTCCAGGCCGCCTGTGGGATAGTACAGTCCGAATCCGCCTTTGTGTGTCATCAGTGGCAAATTGGGACGCTGACTGTTGTTGAGTGGGCTCAGTTCTAGCCATCGTTGGACAAGCTTGATGCCGTCAAGCTCTGAGATGAGGTCACATGGCAGGATCACGAAGTCGGATGTGATGACGCTCTGCACCTCGGCCAGCCTCAGTAAAGCACCTGTGCCGGTCGTCTGCGTAAGCTCTCGAGGTACAAGTATCTCTGGCTTGCGGCCGGGTAGGCTCGTGAGAGCTGGATGTGTCACCAATGCTGCTTGTAAAGCTGGCTGCGACTCAGGAGGTGTGATCAGGATGATGTCTTCAAACTGTGAGTATGGAGTCAGGGAAAGCATGGGAGACCCTTACCTGCGATTCCCATTCGATAGCACCAATCAATCGGATACCACACCATTGGTCGATTCGCGATCGGAATCAGCGCTTTCGAGAAGTCTTTCGGATTCGAAGTGAATGTACTCAATGATTCTCCTGGCCCACAGAGAATGAGGGCCTGTAGGCCCGGGTTGGGTGTTGTTGCGTGCGGCATGGTTTTGCGAGGCTGAATGTCGCCGTACGGCTTCAATAATCTTCGGAGAGAGGCACGGAAGCCCTTTTCGTTGACGACTGGTGGTACACCGAAAAGTCCCTGTACCCACACGCAGCATTAGCGATGATCTCATAGTGGGCGCCAACACAATCTCGATGGCATGTAGCATGTGCTGGTATTAAGCAATTGACTACATACCGCTCTGCGCCTGTCGGTCAGTCACTTGAGCCAATCGTGCTGTTGCTGTTCGAAATCTTTTGGGCGGTGCTTGAAGAAACGTCTCAGGCCAGGTGGCAAGATTGACGAGGGCGGTTTGCTAAGGCGAGCGAGCGATCTCCGAACGTCGTAGTCGACTTCTCCGAGGACCAATCTACTGTGACTGTTCCAATCGTATTAGTACCGTCAATGCCAGGTGTAGTACCAGTATTGATCCATGAGGTAGACGTCCGGTCCAGAGCCAGCAGCAGCGGCAACGGGGAAAGGTTCCCGAGATGGTGATGATCACTGATGCAGATACAGCGTCCAGGCTGTCGCGAAGGTTCGCAGTATGATATGACAGTGCTGGAGTGGAAATCGGTGATGTTGTGTTTATTGAGAAGTCATATTCGTTAATCGAAAACTAGCGTGCGAAATAAGGTTCACGATGCACAGGGATCTCCAGCCACAGCTTGTGTGTCACCCAGCCAGCCGTGTTTTGGTGCGCAACAGCCGATCATCGTCAGCGTCTTGTCCACATCCATTGCACAACAACGATATTTGTGCCAGATATACACCATCTATCGCTGCAGTCGCCAATGTAGCGACCGTCCGCAAACATGTCGTACGACCGAACGTATCGCAAGACGACGACAACGACCAACCGCGGCAGACGACCTCTCTATGCTCCCCCTCCTCCGCCTGGCGGGCACAATCGCCAGCACTCCGTCCTGGGCTACTGGGTGCCACTGATCACCATTGGCACAATCGCAGTCGGTGGTCTCGCAGCATGGATCTGGGCAGAACGTGAGCACGAGGACGATGACCAATACCCGCACGACAAGCCGCCACGGCCGCCGACGGGTTCGGCAGGTCCATTCCCTACACAAGGTGCGCAGCCATACCCTGGGCCTCCGCAGTCTGGCGGACCGCCGCCTGGAGTTGTACCTCTTCAGGATCCATCTATCCATGGCATGTCACTACCGGTCGGAGCTGACGGACAGGCGTCTTACACTGGAGAAGCCAGCAGCTACTATGCCTCCACCGAAACACAATCGCGAGATGTGCGCGATGACAGAACGTTCATCGGGCGTATGACTGGCGCAATCAAGAGGACCCCTTCTCCTCAGCAGTTCTTCGACTCGGCTTCAAAGCAGGTCATGGGCGGCATTGCAGCGGCTGGAACTGCTCTGGGTAGCATAATGGAAGTGGACAGCAACGCAGATCAGTATTCCGAAAGGATATCGCGAAGTCAGTCAAGACTGCGAGAAGAAAGGGAAGGCTTCAGCGATCACGAAAGGTGGAGCGAGGAGGCGGATGAGAGACACAGAATCACCACAGTGGAGAAAGACGGCGAGAAGCGTGCGAAGGATGCGGCAAACGACAAGAGCGAGGGGAGATCTAAGCGCGCTGTTGCTGTTATCATCAGCGCAGATGTTGCAGATGAGCCAGAGCATGAGGGCATGTTCACTGAGCATGGGGTAAGTACTGGCGTATCTGATGTATATACGTTCTCCTCTAACATGATCACAGTCCATTCTCTCACATCTGCCAACACAGTACGATCCCGCTCGAACTGAGCTTTTCGTCCTCATCTATGCCCCTGGCCTCAAGCAGCTTCCACCTCCGGATTACACGCCAGGTCGTGCCGGCTCATCATTAGGCGGCTCATACTCTGAGATCAACACTCCAGCACATACTCCAGGCTCTGAGCTCCAGTCCATCTCACCACGCATTGATGCGCAGTTCGACTTCAACCAGAAGCAATTTGATGCACTCTGGACACAGGCACTCTCCCTGGTATCCAATGCTACTCAGATCTTGCCCTTCACTACAAAGGACGGCTACGTTCACATGCTACGACACCTGGCGCCACAGTTGGTGTACATCAGCGACACCTTGTCCGGCCGCGAGGGCGAGACGGTTGCGCAACTCAAGGGTTGGGTTGGTCACACTGTCCTGGTCGTGGGCGACGACGGTCACGGAGGTCTCGCAGATACTGAAACGGAGACCGAGGACGAGCGGAGCGGCGACAGGAAAGCCAGCAAGTGGTACGAGCACTCCAGCTTCGTGGGCTTGGGCAAAGAAGTCGACTTGGTCGATTCTACCCGAGTCGGTGACGACTGGGCGAGGAGAGTGAACGCGAAAGAGTAGGGCGTGAAAGAAGAGTAGGAATAACGAGCTCACGTGGCGCTTAGCGTGTTGATATCCATGTTCTCTGCTGTGCACGATGTGAATGAAGAACATATGCCATTTATCTGATCCTTGTTACCGTTTCGCTGTCAGCTCATATGATCTTCCCATCATCGGCTAAAAGGCTCCAGATTTGGGCCTTGTTCAGCGAGCTTGCTTCTTAACACCTTCCCGTCTCCAGTACCTGCATACTAAGCTTTGTCACCTCACGTCACCGGGTAGCTGCAGAGTCATATCGCTGCTTCACTACCGCAGGTAAACATAATCAGAGAAGACGCTCGCCAGCAGCATTAAACACTGGTCGCGCATCGAAACGACTCACGCCCCGACATCGCCAACAATGGAGCTCCCAACCAACATCGTCTCCAAGCTCACCGGCAAAAGCGACCTTGAAGACAAAATCAAAGACCTCGAGAAGAAGATTGAAGTGAAAGACATTGAGCGTGATGCGTGGGTCAGTGCTGTTGAAGGGTATGTCTTCATCACGGTCTCAGTCGCATCTATTGAGAGCTCTGATCCCCCCCGTCGCCTGCATTGTCCCTGCTGATCCACAGACAGCCTCAAAATTCAACTCGCCGCCGCCCTCGACGAAATCAAACGTCTGAAATCTGAAAGCCAGGAAGAGAAAATCACGGAGCAGAGGAGCGATAATGCTGGAGAGGCGCATGCCGGGAGTGGGAGCAAGAAGGTATGTTCAGACCCCAGTAATCAGAGTATCGGTACGTCTTCATGAAGTTCCTCTAATCTGACGTAGTAAAACAACAGTCGAAGCTATGATAAGAGGCTACAGGATTGGGACAGCACCAATGGAAACTTTGTAGATAAGAGCGAAACAGTGAGCTAATTAATGTCACTAGTCCCAGCACCAAGCACTCCCACTCCACCTCAAGTGAGAGTCGGCGTAGGCGTCTTCATCCTCCAAGTTCCCTCGCCTACAGACTTTAATAATCCATCCTTCCTCATCGGGAAACGCAAAGGCTCTCACGGCGCAGGCACCTTCGCTCTGCCGGGTGGTCATCTCGAATTCGGTGAGAGCATCGAGGACTGTGCTATGCGCGAAGTGCTGGAAGAGACCGGTCTCGAGGTCACGAAGCCTACCCTTCTGACTGTTACGAATGATTACATGGCGCAGGAGGAGAAGCACTATGTCACGATGTTTGTATGCTGTGTTAGGAAGAATCCCACGCGGAAAGCAGAACTGCTGGAGCCGGCGAAATGTGAAGGGTGGGGGTGGGCTAATTGGATGGACTTGAAGGGGTGGGTGGAGGAGGAGAGGAAGATGTTCTTACCACTTGTGAATTTGGTGAGGCGAGGAGATGGGGTTGTACCGAGTGTGGCGTGAAGTAGCAATTGGTTGCTATTGCTTCGCAGGTCTATTGATCTATGTCGTCAAGGCGTCTTTTGGTCGTGAAATTGTGTTGATCGTGGTTCAAAGCTTCCACACCACGACTCGTCCGTCGACGCCGCTTGTGCTGATTTGGCTGACCTGGTCGGTGCCGCCGCCATTGTATGGACGGACAGTGTTGATACTATTTTGGTGCACAGTGCGCAGCTTTGTGTCATCGACAGTGCCACCACTGCGGCCCTTCAGGTCCATTGAGCGGAACATGTTCAAGGCGCTTTCCTCCTTGGCCACGCCAGCTCCGGCCTTCGCACCAGCCTCGAGCGAGCCAGTCAACTGCCAGCCTGAAACTGAGCCGCCGAACTTGTAGACCTCGCAATCGTAGCCAGCGCATACGATCTCGCTCTCGTTGATCCATAGTAGGTCTGCGAATGGCAGAAGCTGAGTAGAGATAGAGATGACGGCTTGAGGTGGCTGTTCTGGTGCAGATGGGTAAACGACCGTGATCGAGCTGTCATGTGCCGTAAAAGCAAGGGCGTCACCGCTTGGCGAAAACGCAACACTGTGGACCCAGCCAGCCGTCGAATTCAGGTATTCTCCGCAGACAGTGTTGAAAGGCAACCTCTCTCCCCAAACGCTAGGCTCTGGCCTCTCATCCGTGCCCTTGACGAAAGAGCTGAGAACTCGAGCATGACCATCCGTGCTGCCAGCAGCAAGGAGGACACTATTGGGGTGCCATGCTACAGAGGTGACAGTAGATCGCAATGGCTTCTTTAAGTGCTTTGAGACCCACCAATCGTTCTCTTCCTCAAAGTAGCATACTGCAATGATGCGAGCACCGCTGCCAACAGCAAACTTGGCCTCGTTTGGTGCCCATCGTACACATGTCGCAGCTCTGTTAATGCGCAGCAGCACGAGTGTTGGCTTCCAGCCGCCTGTTGGTGAAGGCTCCCATACGTAAGCATTGCGATCTTGCGAGCATGTGACGATGCGACCAGATTGGGGAGCGATATCGACGCCGGTGATCAGCTTGTCGTGGCCGCGGAGCTCATCTTGCAGGCGGTATTGGCTGCTTTGCGCGGAGTAGAGCTCGACGTTGTTGTCCTTGGTGACAGCGAGGGTCTGGCGGTCGGCAGAGAAGGAGTGGTCGGAGATTGGTGCGTGGAAGAGGTGGTGGACTTGTGGAGCGGCCATTGTTTCTGCCGAACGACAGGAGGGGAGGTCTCTCTACTGTCGTTGTTGAGGTGAAGAAGAGGAAGAAGTGTAGCAGCCTGAAAATGATACGCAATGGCTGGCGGGCGCTTGGCGGGCGGAAAGCTTCATCCAGAGCTGCATCGCGAACTTCGAGAGAAAGGTTACGGACCAAACCATTTCAATACCTCAACACGTCCTCCAACATGGCGCTCACACAACGACCTGGCAATGCCGTCGCCACGAACACCCTTCCGAGCCAGTCGCTCTACATTCAAAACCTCAATGAGAAACTCCAAAAGCCCGACCTCAAGCGCAACCTCTACATGCTCTTCTCGACATATGGCCCAGTCATAGACATTACGGCACTGAAGACTAGTAAGATGAGGGGACAAGCGCATGTCTTGTTCCGCGACCAGCAGAGCGCCACACAAGCAATGCGGCACTGTCAAGGATTCGAGTTCTTTGGTCGAGAACTGGTGAGTCGCAAGGACAGTGGAAATGGTATGGCACATTGGCTAACACTGGTTGCAATGTAGAAAATCTCTTACGCCAAATCCCGAAGCCACACCCTCGCGAAACTCACAGGCACGTTCGTCGATCCAGCCGAGAGCACAACCGCAGCGGCAGCACCTGGATCTGGCGCAAAAGAGGCACCTAGCTCGTTTCCTGCACCACCTGGAGCACCCGCGGGACTGCCACCTCCGCCGGGACTACCGCAGAAACCAAATGGGTTGCAGCTTCCTGCTGGAGGGGCTGAAAGCGCGACAAGTCCTGCTACGAGCGCTGGTACGAAGAGACCAAGAGACGAGAGTGACGACGAGAGTGGTGCTGCGCCAATGGAAGAGGATAGTGGTGGTGAGATGGAGATGAGTGATGACGAATGATATGGAAGATGAAAGAGGCATGAAGACGCGTAACGGAGGTCCAATGACCAAGACACGGTTAGTCGTTGGAGGCAAAGAGCGCGACAAAACTGCAAATCGTTGCTGGGAAGCAGTGGGTATTACTGACTACGCCATTATCTGACCGCATTCTGACCACTTCCAAGCACCTCCCTCATGCGATGCGAAGGAGGTTTCGGCTATCTGTTGTGCCAGCTCTACGGGCACATTCAGCCCGACACCTCCTCCGATCATACCGAGCCAGAGCATTAGGTAATCCTCAGGCTTGACATCCCTATCCAGCAGAAGTGGTGCCATCGCTTCTTGCGTCCGGCACGGATGAATGAAATAGGCAGGCACACCTGCTATGGGATGCTCTGCTATACTCAAAGCGCCCATGGTTCCCACCGACTTGATTTGAGATCTGTAAGCATCCAGGACTAGCAGAGCATAGATCTCGTCCGGCGAAGGTCTGGCGTTTGCTGGAAAGTCCTTGAAGGTCAAGTAGAGGACCGGAACTTGGTACGAGGTCGAGTGGACTATGTCGTAGATGACGCGACGGGCAGCAGATCTCGGGGGTCGTTGAATTGGCAGCGCTTCATCGTCGCTTTCGTCCATTGCCACTTCTGCTCCAGACTCGCTGCTACCGCGCCGTATTCTTTGAAGCTCGACACACGGGAGCTGTCTCGTGATCCGCAGATAGCTTGTGCCATACTACACGCACAGTCAGCACCCAAGCCAAAGGGCGAATATCGGTTGCTACGTACTGACGCCCGAGCTTGGACGTCCTCCCAGTCAGACTGGTTTCTCAGCTTGTGCCATGCTTTTTGCAGTCTCTCAATCGCGATGCCAAAGTTACCGACAGATACTGACATGCCGTTGAACGCCTAGTGACGTTGAAACCGTCCTCGGGCGCGGTCGAAACAGAGTTGGTCGATTGGGCTGTGCTTGCAAGGGTCTTTGGCCCCTTCCCTTACGTTTTCGCGTTGTTCCACGGACTGCATATGTCCATCCACTCCCCTGGTATACATTCTTGTCAGCATTGTCTAATCGTCACGAATCGATGCTTTCTCAGAAGCCTCGAGGGTGATGATGGCGTCATGTAGTTCTAGCTTCGCACTTCCCATGCGGCGCAGCTGTCCGCTCGTGCAATGGCAGTGCCTCTGGCAGGACTTTACAACTGCATGTTCACGACTCTATATAGCCGGGTATGTGGCTCTTGAACGTCGAGACCTGCAAGCTCGAAATTCCGTCGATGAAGTCCAAGTCTCCGACGCCATCGCCTTACACACCTGGGACGAAGCCGAACTCTCTTTCCAGGATGTTCAGGCTCCGGGCGCAAGCGGAAGCAAAGGCTAGTTCTATGCCAAGGTCAACAACTTCTGCATCAGGGCACAAAAGGATGGCCTCCTCCATATCTGGATCGACACGTGCTGCACCAATATAGAGAGCAGTGCAGAGCTTTCCGAGGCGATCAACTCGATGTATAGATGGTATTACCAGGCCGATCTATGCCATGTCCATCTAGCTGACACTTCAGCATCTGACATGTTGGATAGGTTCCGTTGCTCTGGAGGCTGCTTTCAATGCTTGAGCTTGCACTTACAGGATGGACACCTAGGAGCCCATAGTCACACTGGTGCCACGCTCAGTGATTTGCAAGATATCATCGGAGGACGTATCGAGCGTTGTCGTTGGCTCTCGAGAGGTTGGACGCTCCAAGAAATGATAGCACCTGTGTGGTGTCAATTCTACGACTCAATATGGGAGTACATCGGTAGTAAAGAGGCGCTGATACCGACTCTGTCACGCATCACTGGCGTGGAAGCAGATGTCCTCGGCGATAGAGGCGCATTGCAAACTGTGCCAGTCGCGAGGAGACTCTCGTGGGCCGCTCGGCCGAAGACACAGCGTGTGGAAGACGAAGCTTACTCACTACTTGGGATCCTTGACATCAACATGCCGATGCTGTACGGAGAGGGGAACAGAGCTTTCCAACGCTTGCAGCAAGAGTTCATCAAGACATCTGTCGATCAGTCTATTTTTGCTTGGTACCCTTGGCTCATGCTTACTCACAAGCCGTTACTTCTGGCACCTAGTCCTTACGGTTTCCGCAACTCAGGTCACATTGCACCGTACGCCGATCGCATCGCAGACATCCCGTTTGACATGTCGAACATGGGGCTTCGAGTCCATTTACCATTCTATGTCGTGGGTGAGCATGCAATTGTAGCGCTGAATTGCCGAGCTACACCAAACTCTCAGAAGCCGGTGACTCTACGACTTCTACTAACGCATAAGAAATCTCAGGCCACTAATCACGCGAGCGGACAGACAGTGCATGAGATCAACAGGCAATTGTCGTTCATGCACGAATCGTCCTGGAACAAGAGTATTGACTGGCCGAAGCAGTCATTAGCACAGGTCATGATTGTGTTAAAATTCCTAACGCTAAAAGATATCGTCGAGACCAAGAAAGTACGAAAGCACAATACGATGCATTACACCTATGAACTGTGATGTCCCTCGAGAGTTCTTCTACCGTAGCCACAGCCATCTTGATGGTGGCTTGTATTGGTTCTTCCGCCACGAGACATACTCTAGCTGGTCATTCGGAATTAGACCTTTCCTTTGGGTCCAAGGTAGTATGGGTACTGAAAGAGTATCCTCGCCTCGTATGTGTATCGAAGACTCTTCGAAATGTTTTCCCGCGAAGAAGAATCTCGGCATATGGCGGCGGCGGCGGCAGTCTTCTGCAATTTTGATCGATCACCTCCGAGGACAGCAGAAAGTGTGCTTGAGTGCCTCTTGAGGGAAGCAGTCCAATCACGAGGAAAGATCAGCGCTCGTATGGACTATCTCAAAACCGAGCACACAAAAGGCAAGAGCA
Organism: Dothistroma pini CBS 116487; assembly: GCA_002116355.1. Taxonomy (NCBI): domain Eukaryota; kingdom Fungi; phylum Ascomycota; class Dothideomycetes; order Mycosphaerellales; family Mycosphaerellaceae; genus Dothistroma; species Dothistroma pini. Next base: position 130,336 of record KZ108359.1, on the reverse strand, counting down.
CAACGCGCCTAAGCATGGCAGAGGCCAGTACCATGTTGAGGGACGAACTATAAGACTTCTCCGAGAACTTCATCATTGTGGATCGGATTGACAAACTGCATTAGTCGAGGAGATATCGACATTGCTTCAAGCGCTGAAGAAATTCCCAGGAAGTGCCAAGGTCATGGTCACATCACGCGGCCGAAGCGACTTCCCGGCATACCTCGAGAATGCCAGGCCGGACAGCTTGTTCCCGCTAGGAAGCGCAAGTATCAATATTAGTCAGGAGTCTGCGAACAGCAGTGAACGTAAATTACTCCATGAAATCGCAACGATGAGAGGCGGGTGGTATAAGAATACCGTACTACCTAACATGAAGTGTCATACCACCGGGCGCAATTGGCCAAGACCTCTATGGAACCACTTTCGGCCTTTCGAATCCACCGAAGGCGGACTGGAGATCTTCGTAGATTTCGACTCGAAGGCACTTGACGAACCGAATACCAGCCATGAACAGCATCGGCACACCTGCCAGTTTCGAATGCTGTATCGGACTGCCATTCTCGTAACGGGAGATGTCGACAAATCCCATGGCCAGCTCCCATGTCCTGGGGTCCATGATCTCCCATCGCTGGTGCCATTCAGCAGACGCATGCTTGGCGGCGCCACACCCTGTATAGAGGCGTAATGGCACCATCTTAGCTCCCGGTTCTCTGGCTCTCGACCGACTCCCGGAGCCTCTTGCAGAGGGCAGGGTACGGACTATGCCGGAAGGGATACACATGGTCAAATGCGATGTTTCGCGCTCCTTGTTCCAGTGCTTGGCGGATACTTTCGATGTCCGCGACCACCAGCGGCGTACCATTTCCCTTCGACTTCAGATCTAAGTCCACGAAAGGTTTGAAGATGGCACTTCTGCAGAGTACCGGGGCCGCAGTGGCCGTGCTTTTGAAAAGCAGGAGCTGCCGTCTAGTGGGTGCAACTACCGTTATTCTCGAGCAGACCTTCTTCCGCTATGCTACCACCGCTGGCAGCTACTACAGTGCTTCGACGGGGATTTTGTACAACTTCGTTGCAACGCTCCCGTGAGTCTTCTTCTTCTCAAAACCGCTTGTTCACATACGGTCGTTACATTCATACGTATATCTACCATGTCTTCATCCCTCTTCGTCCCCCTCTTCGTCGCCGCGTTTCTTGAGTCGGTCTTCATTTTCTCGGTCAGGTCACGTAGGGTTGAGATCAAAATCTGGTCAGCCAGATGCCTCGATATGGAACTGAGGAAGATCGAAACCTACCTTGATGTGACGCTCGACGCGTGGGCCCCGAAGATATATTGCAGGCCATGTTTCTGGTCTGTTTCTGTCTGATCGGGCTCGTCTAGAGCAGTGACTGTCTGTACGAGGACGGTCTGGAATTCGACATCCACACTCGAGTACTGGGTCTGACCGGAGGGACGATGCACGCAAACACCGACTTCAAGTTCTAGCCACTCCTGACAACCTCAGTGTCTTCACTTCCCAAGGGCGCCCAAGGGCTTGCTTCCCAGGGCTGACAATCCAAGGGCTCGCTTCCCAGGGCTGACAGTCCCCGGGGTCGCTTCCCAATGGAAAAGAAAATCTCCAGGACTGCGCTTTCCCAGGGGCAACGACAATCCGAGGGCACCGCCTCCCAAATTAAAACCGGCAAAAGTGAGTCTCTGGCTCCCTTGACCTTTCAGGGACTGCTCCACTGATCAACGTATGTTTCACAGAAACGAAAACAAGAGAAGCGGCTCGATAAGACTTTGCAAGAGCTTTCGTGGAAAGAGAAAGCCAAAAGTGGTCGGGTTGCCGGCTGTTACAACAAGTCAACGGCACGACAGCACAACCGCGTTCTTCCGGTGCTCCAACGACCCACATCTCGAGCGCTCAACCACATCGAGCTGCGCCGAGCGTTGTCCAAATAATACCTGAAATGTGCTCTAGCATGTTCTCGCTGTCGACCCACCGCCTCCAGCAGCGATCTCGAGAGCAGTCCGTGGTCAGAGCCTTCCCTGGTGTATCCACTTCGCTGCTCGCAGACCAACACTGGCCGGATGGCACAAGATACATCACCCCGAAGTGTCTTCCAACGCAGCATTCAACACTTACCCATACCATGTCTCCAGTACAACCTCCATACATCTGTCCAAACGAGCACAATCGCGTCACATCAGCGAGGATCTAATCGACTCGGGCGATGATTAGGCTTCAGGCAGTATGAATGCTCAGTCCAATGCTGTCACACCTTACTGACAGAGCAATACATGCTTGAATACCTGTAATATGTCCTCCATGCCCATATCAGGATGGTCCGCACTTCTGAGCCATTTCGAGCGTCGGTCTTCAAGACTTCGCGATGGTTTAGTTCCCTCCAGCCTCCTCTTCTCGCAGCTTTGCGTCCCTGTCGTCGATTGCTTCATCTCCTGCTTCGAACTCGCTTACCCTGCGGGACACATATCGCTCGAACCGATGAGCAAAGGCGAAGAGCAGCCAGTAAAACAGTAATTTCGCAAAGACCAGCATGTGCTCCGATCCCGGGCTCGAGATATGCTGCCAACCGTCGGAGCTGCTGACTCCTCAAATGTACTGCAACATGGCATCTCGAGCGCACGTCCAAGAGTCTGGCCCTAGTTGATGCAGTCCGGGAGAGCACTTGTCAGGAAGTACTGCCTTTAGCAAGGTGAGTCTAATATTGGTGCCGGGAATCGTAACCTGCATGCCTGTGGATGCGGTCATCCACGCCAAGATATGGACTATATCGGCCAGCAAGAATGGCATCGTCATGACGGGACTTGTCCGTTGCGGAAAGGAATATTCTTTGTAGAAGTATGTCCAGCATAGGACAATGATAGGAAGGCTGAGTTGCGTAGGCAATATGACGCGCGACGCAATCTTATTTCTCCGCGGCTTGAAGGCTGGTTTGGACGGCTTCAGTGCTCCAGATGAGTTGCGACATGATGAAGCAGGCTTGATCACAGCGATGGCGGCTTCGAAATTGGTGTTGGAACTCTCTTGCGCGAGCTGGAGATGAGACGAGCAAAAAGCTCTTCTGCACGAAGGTTCGTACAAGTTCATGTGTGCTGTTGCCTATGCTCAAGGCTCCACAACAGGCTCCACAACAAGCTTCCATTACCACCTTCATAGTAAGTCAGGCTTCCTGAGCCATATGCCAAGCACTCGTCGATACCACAGGAGGAAGCAGGAATATCTGGGCCAGCCAGCTGTACTGAGCGCCGCCACACTTCTATGCGGCGTTTGGGACACTCATGGCTTGTGCCATCCTTTCCACTGCGAACGTCACCTTCTACCGCTGGCTGGTGATGCGAGAGAATAAGCGACGAGCTCGATTCGTGTGAACCACAGCGGGTCGCAGAGGCGATGAAAGGTGGCGTGACACTACAGATGGTCGAGCTAAAGTGTCGATGGGAGCTGTCATGATGCGTGGTGCTTGAGAACTTGCCGTTGGCAGGATCAACGACGATGATTGTACAGCCATCGAGGAACCACGTCTCCCAGCGGAGCCAAGGATTCCGAGGCAATCTCCCAACTCCTGACGCGTCAGTAGAACTAGAAGGTACTCCTTGACGTCCGCTCACCTTGAACGACTCATTATGCCATTTCCTCCACTCGTGCAAACTCATGATAGGTCTGCCATAGAACTATCCGCGCGGCTACCTGCATTCGCCGCATGCTGCTGGGCTGCCAACTCGGCATCATGATGCCAATATCATGCTAATACTGTATCATGCTAATGTCTTCAATAACGCTGCCGGTATCGTCGTTTACCCGGTACCACGGGTACGTACTACCTCCTATATGCCGGCCGGCCGGCCCAAAGGCCACGGTGGAACTTACATGTAGTTGCCATCACGTCCAAGTCGACACGTCTTGTTGCGTCATCCCTATCGACACTAGAACTAGCACACTACTGTCGCCTGACTCTCGACATGACCGGGGCCTGTTTCGCGTCGTCGCACCGGACATGAAGCGAGAAACGGAACGGAACGAAACGAGTGCAGAACCCGCAGTACAGCAGCAACAACGACGACGACAACAACAACAACGACAACAACAACAATTGCAGCAGCCGTCGCCATCCTTGATCAGTTGGAAGTGAATCAGAAGTACAAGTACTCCACCCCAGACTGTCTATACAGCAACGCCAAGTCATTCCAGCCTCGAACCTCTCGGCACGAAACTGACTCGGCAGAAAGATGGACCAAGAGCCGCCGATCGTCACGCTCAAGCCAGACCCGGAACCGCACGTTCACACATTCTTCGAGACATCGACCGGGACATGGCAATATGTCGTCGCAGACCCGATCACCAGGAACGCTGTCATCATCGACGGAGTTCTGGACAAAGTGCACTCGTCCAAAGGCATTTGCACCACCGCAGCTGACCGCCTGCTGGACCATGTGCGACAACATGGCTATCGAGTCAGACGCATCCTCGAAACACATGCTATACGGGATCAGCAAATCAGGACCGCCGCGTGGTACCTCAGGAACCAACTGCGCGACGAAAAGGGTAACGTGCCGCGGATTTGTACTGGCAAAAGCATCGCCGGAGTACAGCGTATGTTTGCACGACAGTATCGCCAAAGCCCGGAATGGGCCAATCATTTCGACTCCACATTTCGCCATGGCGAGGTTTTCAACATTGGGGAGCTGAGCTGTAAGGTACTCCAGCTAGGCACCGACTCCTTCGCCTTTGTCATTGGCCACAATGTCATCATCGGCGACGTTCCTGGCGAACAAGCAATGCAGCGCCTGGCGGGTCTGGCGGAAGGCTACACATGGCATCCTGGGGGTGGTGACGCTTCGCGACCTCAGACAGCATCCACGACCTCGTCGAGCTGGCCTACACCACAACCTTCGCCGTCATTGCCAGCTCAGTCATATTCGCCTCTGGCGCCAACGAATGCACCACGACCCAATGGGAACGGTGGCAGACCTGCGAGCGACCTACGTGAGTATTGAATACGACTATGCATCACGATGCTGACTTTTGCACAGACGAGATGTCCGCTTAGACCGAGGGCACAGCATCGTTGCGGGATTTTTCACTTGCATGAGCGACAGACAGGGTACTCCAGAGCTGCAGGTGGCGCAACGGATACAGCAGCATTGTACGATAATATGACTTCAGCGATGAGAACAGGTCGGCACAAGGCATTGTCGGAGCAAATAATTCTTCAGAGATTCCTTGGCGATTCGACGCCTTGTCCGATTCTGACGTACTACCGAGCCAATAACTCCGGTGTTGCATGACGACGAGGTCATGGCGGTGCTTGAAACTGCCTTCATACTTCTCTGCGATACTTACTTCCTAACCGACCACCAATCGAGCCACTCTCGGGTACTCTGGACGCTCGCCCCTGTGCAGCACTTCTGCCAACGATCACTTAGGTCAGCGTGCAATGCGGGATCCGTGCGAGACCCCTTGTAAGAGCTGAACTTGGTATCGCTTCTTCTCGTCGTCCATGATGTTGACTACTCTGCCGCGGAGTCCTCTCGGGAAAGTCTGATCGATCTCCGAACACAACACGAAAATGGGCTCCGCAACTGGTCAGCGAAGCTCTCGAGCAATTGCCAACACGGCCTCAGAAACTCTTTGAGAAGCGCTGGGTGGGCGAATGCACCCGCTGAGCAGATTTTCGGCACAAACGGGTCTGAGAAAGACTAATGCTTCGCCAGGTACCCCCAGAATTAAAGTCGGGATTCTCGTTCGGATCTCCTGGACTTTCCTTATGCCTCCGTTTGGGACCTGCACCCCGTCGACTGGGCCTTCAGACCATTGATGTATTGACCACCAACTCTGATGTAATCCGGCGACAACTTTTAAATGTCCAGTACCAGCAAACTGTTGATCCAGCCTCCGAAGACACCTGGGAAGAATTCCACAATATTGCCATTGGATACCGCAGCGGTCGGTTCGCCAATGCTGGAAGTTGCGCAGGACTCGGATCATGCAAGTCATTTGCGTAACGACCTTCCATGAATAGCATGTCCATGATACCAGAACGCGGACTGAAAAATTCGTCACTAGCATCCTATTCGCTCTGCTAACAAGGACTAGATCTGGACTGTGTCGGTTATCGCTACTCATGTAAGCTGAAGCGTTAGTCTTCCATCAGAGACCATCACCTTCACAGAAGCAATAGGCCGAAACAACTTCGCGAGTGCGATACTGACTCCATTGAGGACTAACCGCTATCCGCCTTACATCTCCGTCACGTTAGTCATCCACTTTCCCTTCTTCCACACAAACTGCCACTCAAAGCGTCCTCTAAAATCATCCGCCTCCTCGTTCTGACTGAACCATCTATAGTCTCGTGGCGTCGTCTCCTCCGTATCCTCAAAGTCCGCATCCTCTGGCGCCTCCACCATGTCCTTTCCCATTCCTTCTTTCCACTTCCGATTGATCCAATGGATCTGACGCCGGAGCCATACTCCTCCATTCAATGCCCAGTGACCCAGTCGTCACCGGTCCATCGAAAATGCCATTCTCGATCCGGCGGATTCTCAATCATCTCGTAGTCCTTTTCTCTCCCTTGGCTGCCCATCTCAGCCAAGATACTGCGGTAGTTCATCCTCAAAATCTAAAGGCATCATATGATCACGATAGTACTCCAAGTCTAAGCCTTCTTGCGGTTTACTCTTGAATCAGTGCAGCAAACGCTCGTCAAGTTGCAAAAGGAGGCCATGAGCTCGTTTCACTGAGTTATTGCCAAAGACGGCATATATGCCTTGTATCACGTACTTGCCCACAGATGGCTTGTGAACGAAGTGCTCTGAGTAGCTGCAACATAAGCAGATGTACTCTTCTTCCAGCTTGTTGTCCGTACTGCTCACTTTCCGCAACGGCTCGACTGGAGTCAGCTTGGCGACCAGTCTTCCCGGTTCTTCGCTCGGTTGCCATGAGTCTAATCGACCTTGGATAAGGGCCTCCATGTCTGCTGCTATGTGGGCATTGAAGCATTGAAATTCGCTTAGTTGGACGTAGAGACCCACGCAGGTAAAGCAGCGGCAGGTTCCGACGACGACGCTGACGATACGTGTGTTGTCGTCGTAGCATGTAAGCTGAATAGGTCAGTCAACAAGGTAGCCATGACCTTGTTTGCAGTGCTGGTACCATTGTTTCTCAGTCGGCTTAGAGTAGTCCATTACTGCATGTCTTGTGCTCTGGTAGCTCCTGTGGCAGTATATATAAGGATCAGATTTGTTCGCTACTACTGAGTCACAGAAGGGCGAAAGGTATGGACCAAGACATGCATATCTTCTGCTATATACTCTACATGCTTCCAGAGTGTAGTCAAGACTTCTTTATCTATACGCACCTGAGACTAGAGAGGTTTGCGAAAGTTTACGAGAAACTAAAATCATTCCAAATGGTGCGAGCGAACTCACTTTTCAAAGATGCTCTACTATCGAAATTGAAAGACATGTCAGGGCCAATAGTTCCTACGTCGTTTTCGCGCTCGTCAACAATGCTTGACTTTTCCCGTGATCGTGTCATTTCGATCATTTTGCCATTCACCCAGAGGAAGTGCCAATGACGGTCTTCTTTACAGATACCCAAGCGTCAATGGCAGCTACGGGCGGCACTTGACAGTTTCCAGGACTTCGCCTTTGGCGAAAACCTTTGGTCGTGGTACAGTTTGTCAGGACTTCTTGCGACAACGACCCTTGACCAGGTTCGTTGGGGACACGCTGGTCTGACAAAGATTCTAGGGTCGCTTCAGCCGCATGTGTAGCCTTGGCAACTTGCTGACTTGACAGAGTGTCGATCAGCCGCAGCGCATTCGTTTAGGGTAGACTGGAGGCAGCTTTGCCGCCGCTAGAGTGAAGCTCAGGAGACGTTGTGCTGTAGTGTCAACGAGGGTCTCCAGCGTAGTAGCCCTAAACGTTCTGCGAAGGAAAATGCGATTCCTTCACGTGACGTTACCTCTTCAAGTCATTGAAATACAACGAGGTGCAAGATTTTGAATGAGCCATATTCGCAGCCAATCTCAATAGGGATTTTAAAAGATGTCCATCGATCAAGCACATGGTCGCCAAGATATTGACCGAGGGGTAGGCTTGGGCCAAGTCTGACTATCCATCATCGATATCAGCCCTCAGGGTGATCAGCCATTCCACAACGAAGCAGACGACGTCCACGTCGTCGTCAATGGCGAGCTTTACGATCATGGTCGCTACCGCAACGAGCTGTCCGATGAATACCGATTCGAAGGTCACAGCGATCGCGAAGTCGTCATTGCCTTATACAAGCGCTGGGGACTGTCTTTCGTGCACCAGCTGAGGGGAGAGTTTGCTGCCATCATCTATGATGCCAAAAGAAAGGTCTCAATTGCCACGAGACATCGCTATGGGATCAAGCTTCTGTACTATACAGTATGGCACGGTAGATTGCTGATGGCAACCGAAACGAAATCTTTCTTGGGCTATGGATGGCAGCCAAAGTGGGACGTCGCGTCGCTGCGCGAAAGAGGGTGGACAAGTGACATGCGTACGATGTTCAAAGGAGCTCGAAAGGTGGCAGCATCCTGGCAGAGATGTTGAATATAGTCGCTCACAACCATCGTGACATAGATCCAACCAGGCACATCGCTCTTTTGCAGAGGCTTTGGTGACATCGAGCACGGAACGTATGTGGATACAGACTGTCCAGGTAAGGTAACGTGAGCTCCGGGCATGGGTGTGGAGAGTGTCTCTAAAACGTCTCTGACACGCGGTCGTGGAACACCGGGAAGAAGACCTGATACAGAGAATCCGCGATCATCTCGTCGGAGCAATACGATTGCGTCCGCCGGCGGATGTACCTGTTGCAATCGCCTTGAGCGGCGGCTTGGACTCTTCCTCCTTGGCTGGCATCACAAACCACCTCATCGAAGAGAAAGGAGTCCTGCTGGGGCACAACGGCACGCGCGCCTTGAAATGCTTCACAATTCAAGCTTACCAACGAGGAACCAGGTAAGTAGCAGGATGACGGGCTTGTAGGACTCTGTTGAACGCCAATCAGAAATTAAAAGACGCACGGCAGATTGGCTTGAGGTGGAATGGGTCCCAGTCTATATGGACGAGTCTGCCGTCGCGTCTCGACTCGAAGATATAGCTTGCCACGGCGAGTTGTATCTTTTGGAGATGTGAATGCCATGGGAAGGCTTGTACCAGCCGAGAAGATGCATGCTAGCGGCATCAAAGTGCTCCTTGCCGGTACCAAATCCTCCTCTCCGAACGAAAAGATTACACCAACATCGAATGCGAAACATTTTTGCAAGGTACGCTTCATTCGAGCCCGAGCGGTTGAAAGGGCCTGACCCTTCGTGGCCCGCTTTCTTCGATATCGAAGAGGAATTCACGGCGACCAAAAGGATACAGCAGTCCGACGAGAAGGAGGCCATCATGGCAGATCTTGGCCAACAGGCCTCGTCCGAGGCTACAGTTCGTATGCTGAACGGCGACTACATGGCTGGCATAATAGTTCAAATCGCTGATCTGCCTTTTGCGACGTGGTCCGACGAATCCGCGGCTACTCCGGCCATGACCGTCGTCGCTGAAGGCCTGCGGAGCCACACACATCGCAAAATGCAACACCATTGGCATTCAGTCGATACCGCCATGTACATCTGGACCAAGACGAGCTTTCTCAACATCTTGCTCCGATATATCGGCGACAACATAGATATGGTCCATCATGTGAAGAGTCGTATCCCGTTTCTCAATCGTCACCTCACCGAGTATGCTATGGGAATACCGACCAGTCGGAAGATGGGTTGCATCCGGAGACCAACAAGATGAAGAAAAAATGGATCCGCCGGGAAGCGGTGAAGCGTTTCGTAACGGACGTCTACCATGGGCGTAAAGCGCCGTATCTTGGGCCTGTCGAGTTTAGTGCCGATGGGCTACTGTACCGAGAGAGTAAGCGACTGGTGACCATTGAAGCCGTGGAGAAATTGGGCTTCTTCGACTGGAGTGTAATAGACGGGATAGCCAAAAGAGCGTTTAAGAATCACGATCATGGGGCGTTCTGTACTGTGCTCTCAGTCGCTCAACTGGTCGTGATCAGTGAGCGGTTTGGAGTTCTTGCGGCACAACGTCATGCTCCTGGCACACAAGCTGTTTAGCCAACTCCAGGGCAAGAGCCCATTCACACACCCCTGCCCACAACCTCCGGAAATCGCATCGTCGAATTCTTATCCACAATTATATAATTCTGAATCTCCGCCGTCCCATTTCCAATCATCTCCTTCTGTTGGTCTGTACAAGTATCATTGACATCCAAAAGATAACAAACCTGCAGAATCTGCTTCCAGTTTTCCTCAACTTTGTTCGTAACATTATTCACCCTCGCTGGACCCTGCGACTTGTACAACGATCCGTCCGCAGCAGTGACGGGCTGTAGTCCAGTGGCGACGTCGACATTGTTCAGAAGGCGCATGACCATTTTCTGGACGGTCTCCGGTTGCTCGGAAGAGACGCCGTGGCCGGCTTGGTAGACACGGGAAAAGGACAGATTGCCGTGTTGGCGGACTTGGCCGCCTGTGTAGGTGCTGTTGGTGACGATGGGAGTGTAGCCGGATGCATTGAAGCTCTTGGCATGAGTATGATTGATGGCAAGGGAGAGCGCTTCGCCGCCCATCCAGTTCTGTTGATTGTGAGTATATGATCGGCAAGGATTTATTGAAGTACTTACACAGAGATAGTCTTTATCACCGTAGACGAAGGCAACCTTAATCCCACGATCGAGCAGGTATGCGAACTTCCGCAGCCAGCCAGGGCGGGCGAAGTCTCCAACTCTGCGGATGGCATCGTTGACAGTGGGCGAGTAGCTGGTCCAATTGACTGCCATGCCGAGGGCTTCCTGTACATGCGGACGTTGGAGATAGGCTTGAGAGAAAGGAGGCACGCGGGATAGATCGTCCGGTATGGTAATATCGTAGACACTGCGATTGGAAATGCTGTAAAGTCCTTGCACGTTGTCATCGCAGTACTTGCCGGCTTTGAAGCAGACGTTGTTGATGCTTTCGTATAGCCCAACATTTAGCGGATCGAGCTCTAGCGATAAGTTCCCGCATGCATACGCCTGTTCCAGGCAACCGCCGTCTTTGTTAAGATTGTCGAGCATGAGATCAATGGTGGTCTGATTGACAGTCTCTATGCCGTAGGTGTTATTTTGCGCCATGACAGGATATGAAAACCACGAGCCTGGAAGATCAATGCAGCCGTTTTCGATGATCAGAGTGTCCAGTGGCAACACAAACTGTTCTCCTTTCACGTGCCACGTGCCCTTTCTGATCCGCTCATTCTGCTCCTCGAAGAAAGCAAAGACAGCTGGGCAGTATTTGCCACCATAGGATACGCAGGACAGACTCAGCGACGTAGTCTGGTGCTCAGGGAGTTCTTGAAACCAGGCCTGAGCAAAATGCCATAACGCATAGGCAGCTTGCACAGATCCATCAGAGGTTTTGTAAGTATCAGTGCTGGGCCATGTCCCCACTGTCAGCGTTGTGTTCTGCTCGGGAATGCCAGTGGTCTCGTTTAAAAGCGTGACATTGCCCTTAATCAAGTCGAAGCTGACGTTGTGAGGCGAGTCGTAAGACAATCCGACCTGCACTGGCTGATCGACATACATGACGTTCGCTTCATTTGTCCAGGACCAATGATTGAGGTATGTCGAGTTTGCATCTGGGTTGATCTGACAGGGACCGTTGTAGCTTAACGGATTGCCTGAAGATGAGCTCCCAGGTCCACCATTCATCCATATAATGAGAGGTGCGTGCCTCGGGTCAACATTTCGTGCCTCGAAGAACCAGAAAAAGGTGTTGATCGGCCAGGTCTGATTCTTTACACCAAGATCCTCCAATGACCCTGGTGGAATGTGAACGTAGCCAGAGAACGATCGGACTCCTGAAGTCGTCTCGCAGATTTCGCCCTTGAAGCACCGTTAGCTGAACGTGATGAGTGGTAGCATCGTGTTCCGACATACTGGCACCTGCTTGTAGCTGATTGTCACATCGTTGGCGAACCTGGATGCTATCACTTTATCCCATCTGGACGGCGGCGGAAACTGAGCATGACTGCGAATCAAAAGAGCTGCCAATGTCACGAGATGACGGAGTAGCGGCATGCTGTGAGTGCCTACCTGGCGGTGTCATAAGACGACATTGAAGAGCGCAGCGGCTCGCTTTTGTGCTTGTCATCGGACCAGCGGCTCGAGAATGTCGGTCAGGGCTGTGCCTTCTACATTTGCTCCGTTTGTCGTGCCAAATTTCCTGAAGCGCATCTCGGGAAGGTCGAATGCACACCATGAGCCTTTTACAAGCATTGTAGGGACGATCTTCCTTGCTCATCGCGGAAAAGTCCGACCCTCCACCATGCGACTTGCGTACGCGCTCCCCGAAGACATTGTCCAGATGGTGGTTTACGCGTTCACAGGACCGCCTCCGTGGTTGCCTCACTGCTGCGAGGCAGTGGCCCTGATGTTCGGCGTTTCTGTGGCGCTGGGTGGTCGTCGTGAAGGATGCAGTGCGAGTAAGCCAGAAGTCAGATGCAGATATACTTCGCGCATGTAGGCTGAACCATGTCTTGGTGCTGTCATGGAGTCGGGGGTCTCGCGTACAGTAGTTCTAAGAGCAGCGTCTTCCGGCAAGCCGTCGTCTTGATGCGCTGGCAAGAAGCCGACCGACCGTCTGCGGACGCAGCCGACAATACGCCCGTCACCCGTCGGATGCGCCAGACACAACAGAGACGATGGCTCTCCACACTGTGATACTGTAGTTGGAGCAGCGGCAACGAGAGACGTCCTGGCTGTGTTTTGGTTGATGGTTGATGGTCCATGGTCACGACGTCATGAAGGTTGGCGTGTTGGCAACATGATCCTGGCTCGAGAGAGCCGCCGATGTCGGAGCGCTCCAGGTACTTTTCTCTGTTCCGTCGATGTGTCAGGCATCCTGTATCACGTGCCTATGTATGTCTACTCATCTTTCATCGTCACCCAGCTCATGTTTTTAGAAACGTGTCCTGATGGCGTCCGTGAAGACAACACCAAGCGGTACATGTAGTTACAATGGAAGTCGGTGACACACAACGAACCGAGGGATCCTGCTCCACCATGGATAGCTTCCTGCCAAGTCGTCCTTGCATCGATCCTTCCAGGCAGCTACTGCCCTGCCGTGGGATGCGGCAACGGCAACGTACATCAAGGTAGAGTGCTCATTGCTCACTGGTCTTTCGACCTTCCGTCTGCATCTATCACGTCTTCGACTGCCGTTGCGACAAAGTGACTGCACAGCACACCTGCGGCAGCCAGTTCGCCATGGCTGAGATAGAGCCATTCACGCTCGTTGAAGAGCAGAAAGATGATGACCCATACCAGCTCTTCAAGGACGTCCTTGACCTCAATTCAGCCAGATCAGCCGATCACGACCTCCAATACGTGAATCATCTACGCAAGGAGTTTCCAGACTACATCGTGACCGGGATCCCGGCCGCCAATATCTCCCTGCTTGGCTTTGCCGCCAGCGGCTTCGCATCAGCAGAGCAGGACAAAGACACAGACTCTTTCTGGAGCTGGAGAGGCTACACAGGACCGGCCGCTGGCTCTCGCAATGGCCAGCTGGCTGAATCGGTGCACTTTGCAAAGTACCATTACAAGTGGGGCAGTGAGGACTTCATTCTCTACACCGTCGGGGGAGTACAGTACGTCTTGAAGGAACGCAAAGGCACGGAGCACGCTCTTGGCCCGTCGAAGGCGACAGACGCACTCATCAGTGCCGTTGGCCGTTACATTCTCATGGATGTCATCTGGGTCTTCGACAATTACTGGTACCCGTCCAAGCCATTGTTCAGAGAGGTCAAAAAGATGTCCTGGGACAAGGTCATCCTCGACGAGACGATGAAGAAGGAGCTCGTCTCTGTCGTATCGAAATTTTTCGACTCGAAAGACGTCTACGACGACCTCGGCGTACCCTGGAAGCGTGGTCTTCTCTTTCATGGACCACCTGGCAACGGCAAGACTGTCAGTATCAAGGCATTGATGCACACACTTCTGGAGAGGAAGCCATCGATCCCCACGCTCTATGTCAAAAGCGCTGCATACGTGGGTCATATCAATGCCGTCTTCTCTCAAGCTCGGAAGCTTAGCCCGTGCATGCTGGTGCTAGAGGATATCGAGACAATCGTTCGACCACAGACCAGGTCGTACTTCTTCAACCAGATGGATGGTCTTGAGAATAATGACGGTTTGTTCGTGGTGGCATCGACCAATTTCCTCGAAAAACTTGATCCAGGTCTCACGTCTCGACCAAGTCGCTTCGACAGGAAGTACCTCTTTCCCCTGCCAAATGAGCACGAGCGTACACTTTACTGTCAATACTGGCGTAAGAAGGTTGCCCACAAGCCCGAGATCGACTTCCCTGAGAACCTCACTTCAGCTATGGCACGCATCACCCCAGGCTTCTCTTTCGCGTTCCTCCAGGAGTGCTTCGTTGCGACTCTCTTGACTCTAGCGCGTCAGAACGCACTGGACGACAACGACGGTGGTCTGGAGAAGTACGAGCTGTGGCGTGTCTTCAAGGAGACTGCAGACATATTGAGGAAGGAAATTGATCCGGAGAATGTACAACAGCAGACTCCATTGTCCATGGCTCAGTATGCCAGTGCCTGGGAACAAACCATGCCAATCGGCCGTAGAAGAGACTCTTCGAGGCAATTTCCCGTTGTTCAAGCCGACCATGGTGCTCCAGCTGCATCGGAGCCGTTCAAGGACTTCAACACGACTCCCTGGGGCGATGCGGACATCTTCAATCCCATCACCAACGACTTTACCGATCGCGTCGTCGGTAGAGCTGCAAGAAGACCGACTGCGCCTAACATATTGATTCGACAGTCACCTTCAAAGGGTTGGAGCACTGCTCGGGGTCAAGCCATGTCGCCAAGCAGGAATTCGTTCAGCGATCATGAACCGTCATGGCAAGACGTGAAACAACATCTACCACACCAAGCTGAACATGATGATTCGCGCGATAAGCAGCGAGATAGCGAGCAACCCGCTCAGATGCCTTACAGTGGCATGAAGCACGATTACATCAACCCAGCTTGCTATGAGAAGAAGTAGGAGCTCATCTGAACGTGGCTGGCGTTGCTACAGTGCCTGGGCAAGGGAAAGGTGACGTGATAATGAGGATGAGGATGCGGAGCCTGTCGACGATATGATCATAGTAAACTCCAACAATGAACGCCGATAGTTATACTGCAAGCTGCAGCTAATGCATCGGTCGAAACTCGGCCGCAGCAATTCGGGACGCGTCGCGCGTCATCTACAATCCGTCTCTTGTCTCTTTCCTTTCTCCCTTCATTTCCTCCATCCTACACAGTTCGATGGTTCATTCGGCAACACCGGCGTATGTTCCTCGCTCGCAAGCAGACCAGATCCCTCACCGGCTGTCGCGTGACAATGGCTGACCTCAGCTTCAGCCCTGAGAGGTCGCGTCGAAGCCGCCACAGTCATCTTATACCATGCTCAACTCTGAGCCACAGAAGATTACAGTCAACGAAATCGCAGGAGATGATTGATTGATGAGATGACCTGCATGGAGGGCCCGAGTGTTGATGCTGGGGTGTGAGTGCTGAGTGTGCAGAATGCTTCGCCAAGGGGTTTTCAGAGAGAATTCGAGCTGCCGGGAAGAGCAGAGAATACAGACTATTGAAAGAGCTGTAGTATCATTACCAAGCAAGAGGTCAAAAAGTGTGTGGATCTGGCTTGCGCCAGGCTTCATATGATGGCTTCCACGAGTTTGTGGAAGGGTGGCAAGCTCGTGCAACCACAGCTGCGTGTCGGGACCACGGCAGGAATGAGTCCCTGGCTCTCAGCTACGATATTGCTTGTCCACGATGCAATCTCAAGGGAAACCATACCACTGACTTCGGTCCGGCCGCTCAGCCCTACAGCCCTTTCTCCTTCCGCCGTTGTTTGCAACGATGGGTCTGCGTACCCATCGATGACTTCGGCCAGTCGAGCTCGGCTGCTTGCCAATCTTCATCGACGGGTCATCCGGCTAGTTGCTGAGTCAGAGCTGTCAGGCGATGCATCGCTACCACTTGAGGACATTGCGCCATCTCCGTATAACCGTGCTGCTGTGCTGCCTCTCAGCTGCTGCGCGGCCATGGAAGGATCATGATAAGGGGGTAGGTATGCTGTCAGACGGAAGCAAGTCAAGTCATCGGAAGGTTAGGGAAAGTCGTACTATAAGCACCTCAAGCTTTGCTTCCTCCCTGTGCTCTTTACTCTCTCAAATTTGCTCATCTCGAATACTACCTCAGAGGTAGTTACCATGGGTCTCCTCAACTCATGCTGGGAAGCTCTACTGAAGCTTGCTACGTCCACCAATCTGCTAGATGGCTATCATTCCTCATATCCTCAGCAGCCTTTGAACATTCCCGAGCACTATGCTAGCTCCACAGACGCTGCTGCGACCGGAGTATCCTTTCAGGTATCTGGGACGGACTTCACCTGCTCTTATCCGACCCTTGCAAGGCATCAAGCTTGTAACAGTGCGAATGATAGGAGCTGTTGGCTGAAGCCGCTGAATCGACAGGATACTCGCTACGATATCTATACGCAATGTGAGACGAAATGTATCACACAGGCAAGACGAAGCTGATGATCTGGGCAGATGATATGCCTGGCGATGAGTTTTCTCCGCCTGGCATCAAGCGAGAAGTACTTCTAGCCCACAACTCTTGGCGAACCGCTACTGACTGCTTCAGTACTGGCTTGAAGTTAGCGTCGACCCAGTAAGTTTGCATACTCACTGGGATAGACAATATACTGACATTCCACAGATCGCTCCAGACGGATACCTGAAGCCGCTTGGCCAAGTGTTCAACCACACATACCCTGGTCCACATCTTCAAGCTTGTTGGGGCGATCAGATCGTAGGAGAACGAAAGCCGCAGTGTGTGACAGCCACTGATCACTGTCTAGGTCGTGCACGTCACGAACAAGATCCCAAATCTCGGCACAACTGTCCATTGGCATGGTATTAGACAGCTCAACACCACTGAGCACGATGGAGTCAATGGTGTCACTCAATGTGAGTATTCTTTCTTTTGCTCTTTAGGGCTGCCACTGACAGTATATTTGGTCCGATTGCATACGGTGACAACTACACCTACAACTTCACAGCAGACCAGTACGGCCACACATGGTACCACAGCCACTACCAAACGCAGTATTCTGATGGCGTTGCCGGACCACTCACGATCTACGGTCCAAGCAGTTCGAACTGGGACGAAACGTTTACTCCTATCATGATGCAAGACTGGGTGCATGAGAACACCTCGGTTGCTTTCCAACAGGACCTGGCAGGTGCTATACCTATCGGCGACTCCCTCCTCCTCGGCGGCACTTCCAGCTTCAAATGTTCTGCCCTTGATCCATTCTGCTGCAGTAGCTGCAATAGCACCAGGACAGCTTGCAAAGCTGGCATGGACCCGGCTTTCTGCTGCACTCCGGATGACCGTTGCTTCAAGACTGGGACGAATGCCGATGGCTCCGTCCGCACTGTGCGAAAGCAGGGCGGTATATACACCAAGACATTCGAAGCAGGCAAGCGATACTTACTGAAGCTTATCAATGCTTCGGCGGATGCCATGTTCATCTTCGCTATCGATGATCATGAGCTGGAAGTCATTGAAGCGGACTTGGTACCTATTAAACCGTACAAGACGGATTCCGTCTTTGTTGCCATTGGTAAGTCGCTTTGCACTGCCGCCGGTGAGTGCCGCTGACGCTTCGCAGGCCAACGCTACCAAGTCATCGTCAAAGCCAGGCCCCTTGGCAACCAGTCCTCCCCTTCCAAGGACTACTGGATCCGCACCCGCATAGCCAACGGCTGCGGCAACGTAGCTCAAGACAACGAAGAAACCGGCATAATCCGCTACAACGCCTCCAGCACCGCCACACCTTCAACCGAAGCGCACACAGACCGCGAAATCTGCGCCGATGAACCCATGGCTAGCCTCAGTCCCGTCGTGCCCTGGAAAGCATCTGACCTCCGCAACTCGCGGGAAGAATACACTTTCGTCGCATCTCTCGACACCAAAGCAACTCATGGCGCATATAGGTGGGAGATCAAAGACGATCCCTTGTTCCTCAACTATTCGAGTCCGAGTATCTTGAACATTGGAAAAAACAACAAAGCACATTTTGAGGATGTGTTTCAGGCTACTGTCAACTATACGAACCATGCTTGGAATGGCGGATTCGTGTACCTGGTTATCGATGGGAGCAATATCCAGAAGATCCCCGGAAAGCAAGGCGTGCCGGCTGCGCATCCGATTCATCTTCACGGCCACGATTTCGTCATCCTCGCTCAAGTGGATTCGGCGTTCAATGGTACCATCCCTCCCAACAGGGTGCTCAACCCGACGAGGAGAGATACAGCACTGCTGTACGGTGGTGGATATCTGGCTCTTGCTTTCAAGTTGGATAATCCAGGTATTTGGCTTGTGTGAGTAAAGCTTGAGAGGTCGTGAGTGTGGACACCTGCCGACATTCGGTAGACATTGCCACATCGCTTGGCACGCTTCCTCAGGTCTTGCGTTGCAAATTGTCGAAAGGCAGGATGAAATTCTTAGTAGTATCGGGCCGTTGACTGCGACGGAGAAGACTTGTGATGGATGGCATCAGATGGGACTGCAATTTCATCAGGAGGACTCGGGGATTTGAGCTTACAGAAGAGCAGAGGTATACGGGCTTAAGTGTGCTCATCGGATGCCGTGAAGACCGGTTAGCGAGTGAAGGAATGGAGATCGCAGGTACGCATGGAAGTCGCAGGTACCAGCATGTGCTCAAGCACAGACTTGCCAATGACAACTTTCGCACTTCATGAAGCACTTCTACCTTTTACCTTCTCGGCTTTCTCTTTCCATCCTGCGTCCTCAGGTCTTAATAAAGGAGCTCACCGATAAGACACCAACCTCCCTTCGCACGACATGTCGCTACAAACCCGCGAAGACCTGCCCCATCTGCTACAAGGTGAGTTCGACCTCAACCCGCATGGTTTTACGATATACTAACAGTGCCCGTAGGTCCTGGACTGCCCAATAAAGACAACCTGCGGTCATCACTTCTGCCGTGAGTGCTTCAACACATGGCTCGCCTCAACACATAGCTGTTCTTCCCGTCGCGCCGAGCTACGCAAGCCAAGTCCACGACAACCGACCCGGGCGATGCCGCACAGGCAGAGTCGGCTCCGAGTAGTACGCGACACTATCCGAGATGTATTGATCGCACTCGAATATCAAGGTCGACAGGCCGAGTCACAGTCTGTATGCGACTGGCGTTGCACGCGGCAGGCTGAGTTGTTCAACCCGGGACGACGCACATCGAATGGCGCTGGCGTGACCGAGACGTTGCCGCCTCGTTACAACGTGTCGCGGATCCAGAACGGCGCGGCTCAGGTTTCGGAGCATGAGATCGCACCAAGCCTTTACAGACGCCTCCACACGGACGAAGCTGCGCCGGCACCGAGCATCGAAAGTCGTGGTACTGATCGTGTGCGTACACCAGCACATCTCGAGCGGGCTCACCGCACGCTGCGTCCGGAGTACTTGGCTCCCTTCATCGAGGCCGTCAATGCTCGGCGCCGAGCGAGAGCAAGGTGCGGGCTTCAAGGTCAGCTGACACTTTCCGTTTGACCAGCTTCATGCCACCGAAGTGAGAGCTAGGCCACTTAGATCCCTACCCGGATGTCTTCAGACCAACAAGCACGCTCGAATTGTAGTATGCAGGCACTGAGGAGCCAAGCCGGTCTGTGATCCCAGTTTTCGATCCGACGTATGTGTGACGACCTTCGTAAAACTCAGCATGCCTTGATATATAGGGTGCGGAGAGCCATGGTTGCGGAGAATAGCACTATTTCCAGCCGCCATGACGAGTCGTTGAATACACGAGACGGAGCCGCGGTCCTGAAGAGTCACGGTCTTCTCCTGGTTGATTGCTGGCCAGAAGCACAGAGTAGCCTCAGTCGCGTGAAGCAAGACTCAATATGATGCCATGCTCCAACGGTCACAGAATATCTGTCTCGTCAGAAATGGCTCATAAGATCCTAGGTGTTGGATACAACACTACCGTATGATCAGATTATGCTCCTTGACCGTGCCATCTTCAACAAATCGAGAATTAGAATAGCGTCGCTGGATCCAGACTTGTTTACATTACTCTCGCCCAACGCGCATCAATGTTAATCTGTCTGCATGCATCCCGAGACTCAAATCGGCGCCAACACACTCACAAAGGAGAGAGGAAGACAACTGAGGAATAGCAAATCGCGATCGAAGATATGACAAGCGCACCGTACTGGATCGCTAAGCCGCGTTGTACAATCTGTCTTCCTCATTAGTTAAGTCCAAGATGTATAGCAACGAGCCCTACCTAAATACAGGGGAAGTTCGGCCTCGGGGCTCGTTCTTGGGCCCCACATGCGGGGAAGCGTGAGTGAATGTTACCCGCATCGAATTTCCAGGATGCCGCCTCGATCCGCTTAAATTCAAGAACGTATAAGACCAGCACTTGGGCACCTTACACACTTGCGTTCAACAACACCACCGCGACTACACGAGTACAGCCGCAGCACAACATCTCGCTCTCAAACCGCCAAGGCTTGCGATGCGCTCTTTGCCCCGAGGTGAGATAAAAATCCGAGTCATGTATTCTATGTACCACTGACACTTCAGCCAGAAATTGGCTGCTGCATTTGAGTTGCCCTGCAAACATCAATTCTGCACCAAGTGCCTGCAGAACCACCTCGAGACTACCCAGAAGCCTCAAGCTCTCAAGAATATTCCCAAGTAGGGTCAGCTTGAGGACGACAACATCGAAAGTGGATGATTGCATGAAGCTCCGCAAGATGAGACGAGTTTCTGGGCATGGGAGTTAGGCTGGCGTTATCGAGGCGCTCAGGCGTTTTGAGGAGCACATGAACATCGTCGAAGTGGACCGGATCCGAATTGCGTTTTGATGGCCTGGCGCTGCGAGCGTGATACAATCGCTAAGAAGACGAGAGTATAGTAGATTCAGTAGCTTTCCCCCTCCTCTATACAGAGACCTTGTCCTAGACTTGCTCTCAGGCTTGGACGCAGTTTTGTGTATCTTTAGAATGGTGCGAAGTTTCGAGCTTTCCTCAAACATGAGTACAGTCAGAACCGCTGAACTACTGGAGCAGATCTTGTCTTTGTGTCACTACGTTGCCGATGCAGTGAGTGGTTCCGTCACTCTGTTTCGGAACTCCATGCGCAGTGCACATGAGTCTTGGCGCACAACTGCCGGCATTTCCTCGCAATAGCGACCCGTTGAAACAGATCAAAGAAAAGCGAACAAAGGACCAGACTAGGGCGTATAGAGCTGATTGTAGAATTAGACGTTTGTCCCCGAGAACCAGAGCGGCAAGCCAGCCGATGCGCGAGAACAGGCAGAATATGCGCGAACAAAAGGATCAAACCACAAGATTGTGCACAAGCTTGCTTCTAACTAAAGCCTAGCTTCCAGCTCTATTTGAGCCGGGCAGCAGATGCAACAGACTCAACTACCACTCATCTCACGCACAGTCAACGAAAGATGTCGCTGCCACCCAACAGGAACTCGTCCGCGCAGTCTCCCGTAGCCGAGTGCCCCATGTGCCAGGGAGTAAGATTGCTTATTTCAACTTATGCCCTCCGATACTCGCTAATCTCTGCATTAGCAAATGACAATTCTAAGTCGGATAGTGTGTGGTCACCACTTCTGCATCAATTGCGTCAATGTTTACATCAAGCCAACGAACATGTGTCCAACATGCGGCGACATTCTCATACCTCCCGTCGCAGCAGGCTCTTCACAGTCTCTAAACCAGCCAGCTCATCCAGCAATCCAACGCTCTCACGGTCTTTCCAGCGGTCCACCACTTCCTCAGTACCGATTCGAGGGTCTCACCAACGCTCCACCGCCTACTCCTCAGTACCAGTTCGGGAGCCACAACAGCGCGCCACCTCCTTCTCAGTATCAGTTTGCAACCCGAGACGCCAGCATTCCGTCAACTCCTCAGTGCATGCTACTGGGAGCATCTTGGGGTTATTTTAGTATCGCTTCTGCCCCGCCGAATGCTCCATACATCGTGAACGCAGACATGAACTTACCGCACAATCAGCAACGCCCGCAGTACTGGGCACTCCCCACCGCGTCAGTAGCTGCGACAGGGCCAATGACGCAGAATGCCCCGAACACAATCGTTGGTCCCATCAATGCCAAGCAGCCTGAGCTTAACCCTGGTTTCCAGCAACAGAGAGGTCCTGTGACTAACGCTCCACGCGTTCACAACTCTTCAACGCCGGGCACCGCCGATGCTCCGATTCAGATCCCAGACCAGCAAGATGAGGGAGATTAAGGAAGAGACAGAGGTAGAGGTGGAGGGAGAGGGGGAGATAGGGGCAGAGTGGGAGGTAGAGGCGGGCGTAGAGGTAGGGCCAGAGGTCAGTGACGGGGCAATGTGTTTGAGGAGCGCCATGCTTGAGCATTTTCGTCGTCAAGGGATCGTGTCACCAACACGACCGGACTGCATCCAGAGTGAATTGGTCAGTACGGTATAGATCAGAAAGACACCAGACAGCAGACGTGACCAAGCGTACTGTGGCAACACCAGAATAACAAGCATCATCTGCAGCTTACAAAAACGTAATGCTCTGTGCTCTTTGGTTTCAGCAACTGTTTCAACCGCTTTGTCTTCAGTAGGCCCGGTATATCAGCTCCAAGTATAGTTTCGCAACAAGATTACTCGAAGAAGCGTCACGAGGAACGGTAGTGCTCGTGGGGAGGCGTCATATGCGTGGCTTACGTCAAGTGAATATCCTTTACCGAACCCTTCGGGGCGCCGGCAGGAGCCAAAGTGCATCTTTGTTTCCAACACCACACGAAAGACATCGACATCAACACTCAACATATACCAGTACTTCGGAAATATGTCGCTTGCATCCAGCTCCCCACGGTGTGCCCGGTGTGCTTACATGTGACATAGATATTAGAGCAAGCTCTCTGTGCTCACTTACAGTCATCTCTATAGAGTATCGCATATGCCGTCATGACTCTTTGTGGCTACTACTTCTGCATTGCATGCTTCGTGGGCTACGTAGAGAGTGTATACACCTGCCTAGTCTGCGACGGTATTATCATACACGGCGACAGCACACCCACTCCTCAACCGCACAATTGTTCCTATACCATGTGGTCACTGCCACCAGATCCACGCTTCGTCCCTACAAACACACAGCGCCCCTGCTGTCGTTTCACTATCCAGCATAATCAAGGACTGCCTATGCCACCTACGAGTAGCAAAAGACAGCGTAACATACCACCTGGTAGCTCGGCGGAGAACCCGTGTCAGTCATCCTCAGCTGGATCGTTCCCGACCGGTGCGAAGGAGGAGGACGAGTCGATTGAATCGCAATATGAGGACGATGAGACTGCCGAGCCAGGAGCATGTACTTCTTCCTCGCGATATATATTATGAACACTGAGACCAGAGAGCCGAAGCATCAGGCCAACAGCAGTAACGGTGGTGATAAGAAATAGTAAGCGAGCTGTGTGGCGCCCTAGGTGCTATGAATAAGGAATATATTACTCCAGAAAAGGAGTCGAGCGAAGGAAGGACAAGTGGTAGGCGCAGCCATCACGTACAGATTTCGCTCTGCTCGAGTCGTAGGTTGAAACAGCTATGAGACTGCGACACTACTTGACATTGCGAGTAGGTTATAGGCTCCATGTTGCCTTACACGATAGCCTCAAATGACAAACGACCAGCAAACAAAGCTGTGTGTATAAATCCAGACATCACGCCGTGACTCTAGAATCCGTCCATTCTCTCACCTATTGGTTTATGTTATTTTCAAACATGCACATGCACTGACACTGGCATTCTTGTAGCGCGGTTGTGGCACTGTGCTCGGTATGGGCCCACACATGCGCGGCTTTTGCGTGAAGTGAATGTCAACCACACAAGGCCCCTTGTTTTCGCTCGCTGGCTTATGGACAATCTGCTCAAAAGTATGTTTTCTCGATCCTTTACCGCAACCACCCACGACCACCTTCAAGACAGGCATCACCGCACAGCGAAGATTTCGCTCCTCAACCAGCAAGGCTCTCTCGGCCAAGGGCCAGTACTATGTGGCCTCGGCCAACTTGTAAGATATACTCCTCGACTAAGCTGTCAATGCGCGACTAACACCTGTGATAGTTTACCAATTATCCGGTCGAGCTAGATTGCCACCACGTGTTTTGTAGGATGTGCTTGGACAACTACCTCGAGACTGGCAAGACTTGCCCAATCTGCTACACCGTCCTGTATCGACGCGGTATTCCAACCATGCCTCACAGCATGCATCGGCCACTCTGCCCACCACAGTACACTCCCGCACCCGTGCTCTCGCCACCACAGTATACGCTGTCCGGCGCGTCATTCGGTACTCTCGCGATTGCACAACCAATTGCAACATACACCCCTCACGCCAACGATCACACTCCGCGAGGCCAACGACCCGTCCAACACTACCAGGCTCAGCCTTCATTGACCGGACAGGATGAGATGTAGCACGCGACACCAAGCGAGACGCAGCCGGCACGACGAGATGAGTTGCAACCACAAGCCAATCCAGACGCCGATGGAGGAGAAGCGAACGGCGGAGCGGTCCAGCAGCGTGAGAATGTCGCGGCTGTCGCGACACGCAATGCAACCTCATCGTCGAGAGCTACTGTAGAGGGTCGCACTGCAGAGGCAGAGGAGGTGGGTGATGAAGAGCAGGGTGAAGGGAAGAAGTCAGGGGGCGACTGAAGGAGCCGCGCTGTTACCGTAAGCAGTTCAGTTTGTGTATTAGGTCCAAGCCGCCGGGCAGAGTTGCAGAGTCTGAAGGCGACCGGGTTGTCAATGGGATATCGCTTGATTCAAGCGTTGGAGAGCGCGGCCAGGAAGCTACTTCAATGGTTGATGACCAGCCAAGGCAATGGCGATACGGCTGTAAAGTATTCACCTGAAGCTGTACAGAGTACTACGAACCGTGACTGCCCAGGTCCCGTCATCTTCATATCTCATAAGCTATACTTGGGCTTTTGAATGCCTTCGCAATGCTATGCAAGCTGTATCCCAATACAAGTACCGTCTCCAGCTATGTCATTCATCATCATCCTTCCTTCGCATAGACCGGCTCCGGCCGTGAGAACAAGGCACTCTGTGTCCTCTCAAGCGCTGGACTCTCAGCACCGAACTTCGCCTCTTCGCTGTTGAAGAAGTCCTCCCTCCTAATTCCACTCCTGTCGCACATACTCCTGAAGATGCCTCCTTGATCATAGAGGCTGATGGGGCTGTCTAGCTCGGCAACATTGCCTTGATCCATGACCAAGATACGATCGTAGCCGATGATGGTCTTCAAACGATGCGCAATGCAGAGCAAAGTCTTGCCCTGGAAACCGCGTACAATGGTCTTCTGAATCTTCTGGTCTGTCTCAAAATCGACGGAGGATGTCGCCTCGTCACAGATGATGATCTGGGAGCCTCGAACGAGTGCTCTCGCCAGTGCAAGGAGTTGACGTTGACCGAGCGAGAAGTTGAGGCCTTCGTCTTCGACTGGAGTGTCGAGGTGTATGCGGCCACCTTCATCTTCGATCGACTGTTCGGATCCTACGAGATCTGCTTGGCGAAGAGCGTTCCACAGTTCCAGATCAGTATGCTCGTTGAAGGGGTCCAAATTACTTCGAATCGTGCCACGGAAGAGTGTTGGGTCCTGAGGAATGATTGCAAGGCGCGAGCGCAGATCGTGGAGACCAATCTTGGCGATATTGACGCCGTCGATGGTGATGTTGCCACCGGAAAGTTCGACCAAGCGGAAGAGCGTCGACAAGATAGTGCTCTTGCCTGCACCGGTACGGCCAACGATGCCGATACGTTCTCCAGCGCTTACCTTCATTGTCAAACCCTTCAGTACGAGTGGCAGGCCTGCGCGGTATCGCATTTGCACGTTGTCGAAGTCGATCTCTCCCTTCTCCGGCCATGTCGGTCTCACGTCGCCGAGATGTAACGGTGCTTCTTCTTCAAGCTGTGTGCCGTAGTAGTGGATACGTTCCGTCGAGTTCATGTTGTTCTCGACTTCTGCTAGCTGTCGCACTGTGAACTGAATCATCTGGACGATCGACAGAATGTAGGACAACACCAAGCCTCCGATACTTGGGTTGATCGAGAATCGCGATGTGACGACCAAGATGCCGACGGTGAAGACCAGCAGGTTGCCGAGAACATCCAAACGTGTCGACAGCCATCTCTGGTTTGCGAAGGTGAGGAAGTAAGCACCATCCATAGAGTCGACAGATTCGTCCACTGCTTCCGCGAAGCGTTTCTGAACACCATACGCTCTGATTGTGGCCTGGCCGTTGACGGCCTCGCTGAAACGCGAGAAGACGACACTACGCAGAACTGCTTCGTGCCTCTTGAGCTCTCGTGCCGATGCTCGATAATACCCAGCAGCGAGGACGAAGCAGATCCCCAATGGTACCAGGGCGATGACGAAGTAGTAGTAATAAGCAATGATCAGGATGAAGACCGAAAGAATCATAGCCATGGTCAAAAAGAACATTCGCATCGAGTCCGTGAGGGTGTTGTCCATGGTGTCGACATCCTTCGAAAACCGATTCGTGATTCGACCCATCGGTGTTGTGTCGAAGAAGGACATTGGAGCTCGCAGAACACGGTACATGGCTCTTTGCAACATCGTCTTGGAAGCCCGGGTGCCGTAGACGGTGAGAGACACCGAGAAGGCGAACATCATCAAAGCTTGAAACACGCCAAGTGAGGCGTACACGCCGATATAGATCCCCTGGGTGAGGCCAAATCTGCGGGAGGTCCAGTACGACAGCCAAAGACTGGTCATGATGTTGGCTCCTTGCGAAATCATCAGCAGGATAAGGACCAATGGCGCAATCATGATAGATCCGCCGGCTTTAACGTAAGCAACGTAGACGCCCCAGCCGACACTCTTGACAGCTCGTTCCTCGTTTTGCATGAGCGCAGCTGATGGCTTCTTCCCCTTCTTTTTGTTGGCACTCTTCTTCTCGTCTTCTAGTTCGTCTTCAAGGACTTCCTCCGCTCCTTCTTTGGTCTCTTCCGCTGCGGTGGTCCTCATCAACTCCTGAAACTCGGCATCATGCTCCATGAGGTCCGGGAAAGTAGCGATCTTATGAATGCCGCCGTCTTTCATCCACACGATGCGATCGACGCGATGGAGAACGTGCAGCTGGTGAGTGGCAAGCACTCGAGCCTTGCCTTTGAGAAGACCGCAGATAGCATTGTCCATGATATGGCGTCCGACGTGCGCATCGACTGCAGAAAGTGGGTCGTCCATGATGATAATGTCTGCGTTGAAGTATATTGCTCTTGCGATGTTGAGGCGCTGCTTTTGACCTCCAGAGACCGTGATGCCACGCTCACCGATCTCAGTCAAGTCACCAGCTGGAAGCATCTCCAGATCAGGTCGGAGCGCGCAGGCATCAACAACATTGTTGTACCATCTCTTGTTGAAGTCCCTCCCGAAGGTGATATTGTCCTTGACTGTAGCGTTCTGGATCCAGGCAGATTGCGGACAGAATGCGCGACGGCTCGCGCCAAAGGTAACGTTGCCGTTGGTCTTGCGCATATCGCCAGCCAGAGCCGCGAGCAGGGAGCTCTTTCCTGATCCGACAGACCCTATGACTGCTACAAGCTCATCTCTCCCAACAGTTAAATCCACGTCCCTGATCCGAAATGGTCTGGCGTCCTCAGCCAATGATTCTGTACTGCTCGGTGTGGGCGGCAGAGCGTCGAATTCACCTTTCTCAATCATCTTCGAGCGGCGCTTATCTTCCTTCGCCTCCGCTTTCGCGTCTTTCTTGGCCTGTTTCGCCTCCAGCTTCATCTGCTTGTCGCCCTTCGGATTCTGCCCCGGTGCACCGTCAGACTCAGTTTTGGTGTTTCTCTCCCAAGTAAATTCGGCTTGCTCGATTGAGATGGCGTGCTTAGCATCATTGTCCCAATTCGAGTCATCTTGAGCTTCTTCGGCCGCAAGAAACTCGGCAATACGTGTGATTGACTCGTTGGCGTCCACCACTTGACCTAGCACCATCGGTAGCAAGTTCAGCGGAATGCGAAGAGCGTTGAACAACGCCAGGGAGGAGAATACAGGTGCAGGGTTTAGCATATGTTGCGTCGTGGAGTAAGTGATGAAGGCCAACATGGACGAGAAGATCGGCAGCGACATCGAGACAGCCATGATGCCGTTCCTGATTGATAGCAAGAACGAGACCTTGTTGATTTCCCGCGTTCGGATCTCGCTCAGTCGTTCCAGAAAGCTCGTCTCCCAGCCAAAGTATTTTACGAAGCGCACAGAAGACACAATCTCTTGCGTGAGACTGACCCGCTGATCCGTAATTTTGTTGATGACCTTCCGGCGTGACATCAAGCTCCGGATAGCTCGTGCAAGCAAAGGCATCATGATGCAAATGAAGCCGAATCCAGCGAGGGCACTGTAAGTGAGATTGATGCATAGCAGAGCCAGGGTAAGTAGGACCTGGATGGGCGAGGTCCAGATCATGTGGCCCATACCGCAAGCCTGGTCGACGCGATACGTGTCGACTGACATCAGGTTGACAATCCTACCGTTGCCCCATCCTTGACCATCACCATTGACACCTTTCTTCCCGCCATTCTGAGCATTCCCAAGCTTTTTCTTGTACCATGCCTTCTCTTCTTTGCTACCAGGCGCAAACTCTGGCTTGAGGTCTTGTTCTGAGACATGTGCTTTGCCGCCTGCTTTAGCACGACCCGACAAGATCATGGCTTTTTCGAAGATCACACTAATCAGAACTGATCGGCACTGGCCCCCCGTAATCATACCTCGGTAGATGAAGTGGTTGATACACGATGACTGACATATCTGCATGGCAGTGATACCCAGAACAAGGCCAACACCCTGAGCAACATGAGGCGCGGGGATCTCACCCAGCTGAGCTTGATATGCTCGGCCAGCAAAAGCAATCAGGTATTTCATGGTGAAGGGCGAGAGCACCTGCAGCAGTGCTCCGAACAAGTTGCATATTCCTCCTATCCAGAACTCCTTCTTGAACGTGTCGTACAGTGCCAGGATGAGTGGGTTCGTGCGGCCAGGCCGAGCTCGTCGCTTAGCCAGATTGGAATACAACTTCGATTTCATGACCTCCACACTGCGGTCGGGATTGACAGCCCAGATGTCATTCACCTCTAGCGGTCGCTGATATCCAACCGACATCAAAGGCGATATCCATTGGAACGTGTAGATACTGAACCACCCTGCTCCGTGCTCGCGTGAGGGCAGCCGCTCTTTCGGTACGGGTGGCGGTCTCCCATGCCTCAGTGGATTGAGCCTTTGAGTCCATTTCCGTTTTTGAGCTGGTTCTTCCTGTGGCTCGCCGCCGATAGATGTGGCGACACTGGTCTCTGTCCTCGTGGTCCAGTTACTCCTAGTTCTCTCTACGTCAGGCCGTCGGTTCTTCTTCTCGAGATCACTGTCGCTGTTTGAACTCGTTTCCTCCACTGCTTCATATTCGAGGACCTTTTCTGCGTTCAGGTCTTTCTCATCAGTGACCCGTTCCAAAGGTTCCTCGGCCAAAGGCTCCGCATGATTAGTCTCATTAGGGCCTGGGGTATTGGTATTGGAAGTCCATGCCCGTTCGGCATCAGGCGCGGACATTTTTGTGCCAAGTCGTTGTTATTGAAAAGTCCGAAGCATAGGCGGTGATGGTGGCTGCATAGAAGAATGGATTGATGCCGAAGGTACGTAAAGCAGTCGACGCATCATCCTCGACCGATCGGCGAGAAGGGCTGGTTAAGGTCCGATAGCCGTCAAGCGTCTCTGATCGTCCGAAGCGATTGGAGCGGCAAGAGAAGAGCATCAGAAGCGGCAAGTAGTGAAGGCTTGTTTTCTCGGCCTGCTTCTCTCCAGTCATCAACCGCGTTTGCAGACTCTCCTGCAGCGAAGTGGGGTCCTGTGGCGATGTGTTGACCGGCATTTGTGGCTAAATCCGACAAAGAGATGAGTTTACTTCAAATCAATCTGAGGCGAAAGCTGTATGGTGGCGTCTCGAGAACGGCACGGGCAGAATTGGATAAGGTAGTCGTTGGTCGCTTAGAGATGTGACCATCCTCCAAGGGTCTGCACAGCGTGACAGCGTTGTTGATGACAGGCATGAGAGAGGAAGCCGTCCAGCCAGCGTCCAGAACACGTCGGTGTGGGCGCATCGGGCGTGCCGAGACCCGACTTCATGCCTTCTCCTCTCGGGACCGTCTCCTAGGAGGTACCAAGAAACAGTGTTGTCGGAGTGCAGTATCACTGGGTATGCACATGCACATGCACATGCACATCAGCCAGAGCTGCATCCTTTGACAAGAGCTTCTTGAGAGCTCTATCCATCTTAGTGCCCACTGCCACTGCGTGTCGCGGAAGACGTGGCCACGGCGAGGATTTCGCAGACTCTCCTCGCCTCACTTCTACCACGGAAGCTGTTCAGCAAAGCAGCTGAACGCTTCACCCAGGCGGGCAGCAACTTCACACGCAGACGTGCCTATCGCGTGCACCGCTTGTGCAAGGGTCACGTAGGGCAGCACTAGCTCATCGGACTTCAAGATGTACCGGCCTGCTCGCCCCAGCTCTACTAGGTCTCGTATCCTGCCTGGCCTCTCACGTTCGTGTCTTCCCATCACTCGTTGAGCGCACCCCTTCACACGGAAGTGCATAGCGGCTTTCAGCACGCACTCACCCTGGTTCAAGAGCTGAAGTCGGGTCAAACCTGGTCCTTGTCAGCAGTAAAGGCTTGTACAAAACCCTACCTCTTGGTCGCGGCTTCTCTCACCTCGGCCGAGTTTGGAGCTTTTTTCGCCCGAGGAGCCTGAGCTTCAGATTGGGTGAAACGCGAGTACTAACCCAGACGATCTGCCAAAGCTTGTCCTGCCGCGCCGGAGGGGGAATCCGTGCCTTCAACTGCATCAACGCTGTTCGTTCGCGTCGTGATGATGGGCTTCGTGTGGACGTAGTCTGAAGAGGTCATATCGGACTTGAAGTGCCATGACTGGTCACTCCTCTTCTTGATCAGCTCAAGTTGTCGAAATCGAAGACGCTGGCGAACATAGCTCGGTGGAATGTGTCAGCGTGTCGCCTAGATGGGAAAGTCATCTCGAAGAAGCTGAGATACTCTGGAGAGTTCAGATCAGTCAACAGACGTTGCCGTGAAGTACTGGCGACGAGTTTGTTCTTAGCATTGTACTTCTTCTCTTCGACCGCTGGAATGAATGGCACGGTATTCTTGGGCCAAGAGAGCCAGAAGTTGCGACCGAGCACCAGCTATCTATATAACATGCCAGTGGTGCCACTCGTGGTCTGTATGGCGTATGTTCACGTCGTACAGAACTCGGCAGCTTCGCTTCGGTCGTGTCCAGTCTGCTGGCATTGTTTTCCAGATGTGTTCTTGACTGACAGCAAATAGCCTTAGCCTTGACGCTCCTAGCACATCAATATTTACTGCAAATTGGTGACACTTTGGCAGCGATCGTTGCACCTCGGCTTTGCAGCTTGTGGATCTGCTGCCGGCCCATGCGCTGCAATTGAGTTTCATGCAGCAAGCAATGTCCCGAGTCGCATGGTGCCTCATGTTCCATTCGTATGCGAACACTTTCGACGAGTTGGGAAGCTGAGGTGCAGGGTGTGTAGCGGAGCTGGAGACGATACATCGCCCGCAAACATGGCGTCCAGCGGCAGCATTGGAAGGTCAACAACAGTGGACGTGGTCCTGCTGCCCACCTTGAAGAGCTGTCTGCTGAATTTGCCGGCCTCACTTGTTTCGCTGCTCCTGAACTCCAACATTGTCGCGCAGAATGTGGTCGTGGAAGTGCAATGGCGACAAGCAGCGCCTTCAAGCCAAGAGCAGCAGAGAGGGAAGCCAGCGGCCACAACACAGAGCGCGTATTTGGGATGGACCGGCATGCAATCGCAGTCCAAGGTTGCACCGCTGGTAGGAAGAGATGCTGTTCGGAGCGGTGGGAGGCAAGAGCAGGATGTGCCAATAGTGGAAATCGATGCTACACTTGCCAGACGGCTTGGCCTCAGCGAGGACATGAAGGTCCGTTCATACCCAAAGTGCCCACCAGGCAGTGCAGTGCTGTAGGCTGATGCGGTAGTGTAGGCCAATGTATCTCTGCACGTTGATCCGCCGCAAGCGCATACCGTGAACATCGAGCCTCTCACTGCAACCGATTGGGAGAGTAAGCCGGTCCAAATGCTATCATTTCAGCCCGTGCGATGTGCTAACAACAGCATGCAGTAATCGAGCTCCATTCGTCCTTCCTGGAGATGAATTTCCTGTCTCAAGTTCGGGCGCTTCCAAATCCAGCAGCTGGTCAAAGCCATCCTCTTACACTTCATCTCACACCAACCTCTACCGCTAATATTACAGTCACCTCTCTCACGCCGGCACCTGCCAGTACGCAATCATTTGTGAAGATATCTCCGGACGCGGAGGTGATCGTGGCGCCAAAGACCAGGGAACGAGCCTGGCCGAGCAGTTCAAGGGACAATCGGAGTACAGCCAGTGCCAGTGCAAGGAGTGCAGGCGGTAGGAGCACGAAGAGTCAGGTACGGCACAGGAGCACCCACGAGAGCGAAAAAGCCAGGCCACCATTGTTCCTGCGTGGTGTCACAAGAGCACTGCAGAACGAGTGGTTTGAAGATGGTGGAAATGATCTGAAAGACGAAGGGCTACGAGTCTGGGTCGATCGGGAACACCTACTGTCGAAGACGTTGCGAGGCGTGACATGGGTGGCCGTCGCAGTGATCAAGCCAGCAGGCTTGCAAGAGCCCGTCGATCCACAAAGTCAGCCATCGTCAGAGCAGCAGCCAGCGTCAAAAGTCGTCGCGAAGCTCTGTACCTGGGACGATGCGCCAGACAGCAGACACGTCGCACTGTCCTCAATGCTATGCGCCGCATTGAGTGCTGAAGGTATCGTTGGAGGCATAGTTCGAATTGATCCAGCACCTGCACCACTACCGAGAACAGCTTCGGCTATGAAAGACCCATCTTCGCAAGCCAGCAAACAAGCTATCGTGAAGCGATTGAAAGTCACGCCATACTCTCCATTACAGTCCGACAAGAAAACGGCCGGCATCAGATTCGGAGGCAAATCGAAAGGTGACGGCGAGGATGCTGCGCAGCTGTTCAAGACCATATTTGGCAAAAGTCTTCTCGGAGGTCCGCTTACCGATGGTATGCTTCTGCCACCAGAAGATAGCTGGCCAGGTGGCATAGTGGACTTCGACCCTGCACCGCCTGGTGATCCAGCTAAGGCTAGAACAAACTGGCTCATTGGCGGCGAGAGGAAACTCGAGATCTCCGTGCAGGAGCAAACGGTCAGACTGAACGCTCCTCAGTGGCCGCCAGGACAGAAGCTGCCAGAGAGTGTACCCGAGATGGTCGGCATTGACACAACGATTGATCAAACGCGCAAAAGTCTTCTTCATTCTTCATCGGTGCTACTAACAGGCGGTCTCGGCTCTGGCAAGACGTCCCTGACGCATCTGCTCGCACACCAACTCAGGAGCGAGTACCTATACAACATCATATACTTCTCATGCCGGACCTTAGCTACGGAAGAAACACGAGTCAAGACCATAAAGGACACATTACAACGGGTGTTCGCTTCTGCGGCATGGGGAGCTCGCATTGGCGGCCGATCACTCGTAGTTCTGGACGATCTTGATAGGCTCTGTCCAACAGAGACTGAGCTAGAGCAAGGATCCAATGGAAAGAGTCGTCAAGTCAGCGAGCTACTTGGCCCTATCGTGCGAGAGTGGTGTGGCCGAGATCACGGCGTGGTCATGCTTGCCACTGCTCAGAGCAAGGAAGCTGTCAACAACATTGTGATTGGCGGTCATGTCGTGAGAGACATCATCGCTCTCAAAGCACCCACCAAAGACGGCAGGCGCAGAGTACTAGAGCTCCTGGTCAAGCAGGCTCAGAAGACTCCTAGCAGCAACCTGGGAGCTGAAGCTGTGCCGAGAAATGGCAGCGCTGCAAACGAGTGGATGGACGGCTCTGACGGCGATGACACCAGACCGAACTCTGCTGGAGTCGCCGACCATGAGGGTGTTGGAGTCGACTCCGACCTTGACCTGCTCGAGATTGCAGGTCAAACCGATGGCTATATGCCTGGCGACCTGGCACTGCTGGTGTCACGAGCTCGCAGCGAGGCCTTGATTCGCGCCGTGTCGAGCGACAATGAGTCTGACGACATCACGCTTGCTGCGAACGACTTCACCGCCGCGCTCAAGGGTTTCACTCCCGCATCGCTCCGAGGTGTAACACTGCAATCGTCGACCACTACCTTTGCAGCAATCGGCGGGCTGACGGAGACTCGCCAGACTCTACTCGAGACGTTGCAATACCCGACGACATATGCACCTCTCTTTGCAAAGTGTCCACTTCGACTACGGTCCGGTCTGCTGCTCTACGGATATCCTGGGTGCGGAAAGACTCTGCTGGCTTCTGCCGTAGCAGGCGAATGTGGCTTAAACTTCATCTCGGTCAAAGGACCTGAGATCCTGAACAAGTACATTGGTGCATCCGAGAAGTCCGTTCGGGACCTCTTCGAACGTGCTGAAGCAGCAAAACCCTGCGTTCTGTTCTTCGACGAGTTCGATTCGATCGCGCCGAAGCGTGGCCACGACAGTACTGGTGTGACGGATCGTGTGGTGAACATGCTGTTGACTATGATGGATGGTGCTGAGGGCCTCAGTGGTGTCTATGTTCTTGCGGCGACTTCGAGACCGGATCTCATTGATCCTGCCCTACTTCGACCAGGACGTCTGGACAAGTCTCTGATCTGCGACATGCCGAACGAAGAGGATCGGCTCGACATCTTGCAAGCCATCAGTAGAAAGCTTCACCTTGAAGATAGCCTGATGGATGGAGTCAACTCAGGACCACAATCCATCCTTGAGGTCGCTCGCAGAACAGACGGATACTCCGGCGCCGATCTTCAAGCAGTGATGTACAATGCTCACCTCGAGGCCATTCACGATGTTCTTGGCCCATCAGCAGACTCAGCAGGTCAGGAACTGGGCAAGAAACAGAAAGATGGAAGAATTCGAGGCAGTAGCGGCAGCAAAGCCCAAGACTTCACCTACTTCCGCATCGGCGAAGTCGGCAGTCAAAAGAGAGTAGCAGAAGCCACTGCCCAAACTGCTGCTCAGATAGCAGCCACACGAGCCGAGATTGCTGCCAAACTCGCCGCTTTCCAACTCGCCAGGAGGAAAGCCAAGGCTGAACGAAGTGCTGCACAAGGTAGACCTTCGTCTGCCGCTGGGCACAATCAAGTGAATGGGCATAGGCCTGCATCTGGTGGGCAGGCTGAGAGTGCCGAGCCGATCATCTCATGGAAGCACTTGCAAAAGAGCTTGCAAGAGACGAGGAGCTCAATCAGTGTTCAGGAAAGAGGAAGATTGGCAAGGATCTATAGGGAGTTTGTGGTGGGACGCAATGGAGACATGCAAGATGGACAGGGCGGGACGGAGATTGGCGGGAGGACGAGTTTGATGTAGATGAATGTATGATGTGGACATGTAAGCGGTCGGTCAGCGCATCATTGCCGCTATGATCAGCGACTTAGTACTCCGTGAATCTGTGTATGAGAAGTGAAGTGAATGAATACATGCATGGGCAAGCTCAGATCCTGTGGCGGGGCTTGCGCAGTTGCCGAATGAGCCCTGTCAGCAGGCAATCGCGATGACGGAAGCGGCATGTGCGAGACGAGACATCTTCGACGTGACTTTTGCTGCTCAACTCTTCCCAAACAACACATCACACACGCCCCTCCTCCGACAAACAATTATTGCTTGTGGCTTTGACTATCACCACCAGTAACCAACTCCGACGAAGCTAGTCGTCGACCCCACGCCGACCAGACTCCGAAGCTGCATCGTCGTCGAAGCTCCTCGAAAGCAACGGCAGCAGACTTCACCACGCAAACGCCATTTGTGATATCTGCCACAACCACCGCAATATCTTTCGAGGTAAACACACTAGTATAGTGGACGGCGGCGGCGGCAAGGCGGACAGACCACGCATTGACTCGGGCCGACGTGCTCTCACCATCCGGCGAGATGGACGAACAAATCTCCACCTTCGTCGCCTTCACCGGCGCCAGCACCGAGCAGGCGCAAAGATATCTTCAACTCGCCGACGGTGATGTCGAGGCAGCTGCGGCTCTCTTCTTCGAGAATCCAGATCTAGGTAGCGCATCAAACGCGCCCGCACCCCCGGCACCACCAGCACCATCGAATCGCGAACCACCCATCACCATCGATAGTGACGAGGACCTGGATCTGGATGACGATGATGTGCGAGAGACGGGCAGCAGACCAGCACAGAACAGTGGGCCATCAGTGGAAGACGATGAGGCCATGGCAAGGCGCCTACAGCAGGAGATGTATGGTGGCGGTGGCAGCGGAGGTGCAGGTGCTGCTGGACTTGACGATGATGGAGTAAGAGCACCGATGGCACGAACGACAGAGACACTTGTCGGACCTGGTAGCTACGACTTCCGGAACGACCCTGGTGAGATGAATGCTGCTATAGCACAGCAGATGTTCAACCGCGAACATCGGCAACGTGGTGGTGGCCAAGCAGGTATCTTCAACCAGCGGTCGTCTGCAGCCATCTGGAATAGCGATGATCCCAACGACCCGGACGTACACCGACAAACACTGCATCGGGCAACTAACGGCGCGTCGAGTGCCTCTACCAAAGCAAATCATCTCGCCGAACTGTTTCGCCCGCCATTCGACCTGATTGCGGGCTTCTCTTTCTCCGATGCCAGAGACGAAGGTAAGGAAAATGAAAAGTGGATAATGGTCAACGTACAGGATCCTTCCATCTTCGATTGTCAGGTGCTTAATCGAGATCTCTGGAAGAACGACTCGATTCGCGAGACGATTAAGGAGCATTTCGTCTTTCTGCAATACAACAAGGACGATCCACGTGGTCAAGAGTACGTCCAGTACTACTTCGCCAACATGCGAGACTCGGACGATGCGTACCCCCACATTGCGATTGTCGACCCACGAACCGGTGAGCAGGTCAAGACCTGGAGTGGCAGTCCTGGTCCCAAGCCATCGGACTTCTTGATGGATCTTCACGAGTTTCTCGATCGCTACAGCCTGAAAATGGAGAAGAAGAATCCTGTGCAGAAGCAGCGCAAGGAGAGCAAGAAGGACGTGGCCGCTATGAGCGAGGAAGAGATGCTTGAGATGGCAATGCAGAACAGCATGGCGAGTGGTCCCAGTGCGGCACCAAAGGAGGAGGACCCCGATGCTCTTACCAAGAGCGTCGAGTTCAGTGGCAAGGGCAAGGCACCAGCTGGCTCACAAGACCCTATGGATGTTGAGCCCAGTGCATCTGTGGAGAAGAAGGATACCCCATTTTCGCGCATCTCGTCGACAGATGCGCACGAAGAGCCGGCTAACGACCCGCAAACGACGACGCGGATCCAGTTCCGTCACTCTGGCGGTCGGATCGTCCGTCGCTTCAACGTCGCAGACCCAGTACGCCGACTATACGAGTGGCTCAAGGCCTCACCATTCGAAGGCCACGAGGGCGAGGATTTCCAGCTCATCAGCTTGGGCAAGAACCTCATCGAATCGCTGGACACAAATATTGCGGACGCAAAGTTGAAGCAAGGCACAGTCATGGTGGAGTTCATCGACGAAGAGTAGGTTTGGTTCGATGGGCCCCACGCACGATTGGCATGTGTGACCACGAGCACAGTAGGTCATCGCCACGCTCGGAAGACTTCGGAGACGGAGCTGTCACTGTGGGCCAGAAAGAAACAACGCCTTATTTACATAATGAGCGAACATGGACTCTGACTGCCTATTCGGCTGTATCGACCTCATTGAAACGGATCATACAGCTGCGACTCGGTGAAAGACCACAACTACCGATCAAGCTGCATCACCTGGCGTTCTTATTTCTTCAGGGAGCGTATGTGGTGAATGGCCTGGACAAGCGAGCTGTTATGCCGCTGCGGCTGTGGATAGATGGGGGGTGTAAGTATGTGTAGGTAGCTTCACGGCTGTGCCTACTCGCTGGTATGCGCTACATACTTTGAATGAAGAATGAGGCGATGATGACTTTCACGTAGCTCTGCTTCTTCACATGATCCGAGTCAAGACCAAGACTTTCCCGCGTTTTCACTTTGTTGCTGCCCGTCGGGTTGCGGAGGACATGCAACAAACGCGAGCGTAGCAGATGGTACTGTCTGAGGCTCTTGGTCCGTGAGTCCGGTAACATTGCTGGGCGAGCAGAAGATCCATTCCCGTAGCACGACTGGGCACTTTAACACCGACAACGGAACATCCTCGCATCCACGCCCTCGACGGAGCGAGATCGCACTGGCACGACGATCTGATTAGATCCCTCTAGAGGACTCATTGACACGCATCTCGTCGCCAGGTATCAACTTTCGCTACGAAGTTCTTAGTGCCCTTCCTGATCATCCTCCTCGGCGCTTCTTTCGCTGTGGCTGGGTATGCTCTCCTTCCTCCTTACTCCATTTATGCTCTGCTGACCGATCTGTGTCGCGGCAGAACGTGGGGAGGCTGCACACAAGGTAACACGAACATCCCCATAGGGAACGTTGGGAGTGTTTGCACTAGTGCTGGGGGGTCGTTTACACGATGCGGTAAGTCTGGAGCCTTTGGGGCAAGAAGAGAGGTGCTGACCGTGATGCAGTCTTGCTGCGTCACTCCTGGGAAGGGGGAAAGTTTTAGACGCTGGGTGTAGAGAGAATGCAGGCACCGCCAATCCTAATGATATCTCTTGTTAGAGAGTTGGGGTGGATTGTGATATGGATGTATACGGAGCTTGTAGGAGCACCGTGGCCTCAGGGTGTTCGATGCAACAACTTCCAGTTTGTGCGGGATGTTCTGACAAGAGTAAGGTCTTTGGCATGTAGTGATGTTGTCAGATCCCGGCCTCGAGACCCGTGCAACAGACGCAGGTCCGGAACTTACGGCCATTAGCTAGCGTGATGATGTTTCCATCCAATCATCGTCGACAACGCATGTCGCTGTCAGCAGTCTCGGCATCTTTGGCAGCAAAGACCTGCCTCTGAGAATTAGCAGTCTGTCAAGATCGGACGATGAACGAACAACGAAATTTGGGGTATGATGCGTGTCGTGGATCGATCTATCCATCGGGATGGCATTAACATTATATGGCAACCCCTCACAGCATTGCCAAAGTATCTACATCAAAATGTCCATGCGTTTTGTCCACGCTAAACCATGCCATCTCATCGCACCAAGCAGTACCGTTGACCTGCTTACAAAACTAAAGCAGCCATCGCGCCGAGGGCAGCAACGAAGCCAGCGGCGGCGACCTTGGCACCCGCACCGGTGTATGCCTGGACAGATTGGGTGGGGGCAGCTGCCCTGGACGCGTTGGTTGCGGCCTGGATCTGACCGTCACCGATCTGAGTGACCTTGGCAGCGGAAGCACTGGTGGCAGCCTGGATCTGACCGTCGCCTGAGGCGAGTTAGCGATGAATGCAGTGATGAGAACAGGGCGGGAACATACTGATCTGGGAGACCTTGGCAGCGGAAGCGCTGGTGGCAGCCTGGATCTGACCGTCGGTGATCTGGGTGACCTTGGCAGCTGAAGCGCTGGTGGCAGCCTGGATCTGACCGTCGGTGATCTGGCTGACCTTGGCAGCGGAAGCGCTGGTGGCAGCCTGGATCTGGCCGTCGGTGATCTGGCTGACCTTGGCAGCGGAGGTACTGGTGGCAGCGTTGACCTGACCGTCACCTGGAGTCCTGTCAGTCACCAATCTAAAAGGACAGTCCGACTCGCCATACCAATCTGAGAAACGGCCGCTTGAGCGGCGGCGAGACCAGCGAAAGTGATGACTGCGGCGACCTTCATCTTGAACGAGTGTGTGTGTTATGTGGTGAAGAGTCGGTATTAGTCGTGAGGTTGTAGTGAGAGCGAGAGTGATAGCAAGAGGAGAGTACGCTGGGTGGGTTCGGTCGTGTTTATGGCTCCTGTGCCTCGCACGCAGCTACTGTCATGCCCAGCAGAAGCGTGTTCCCTTACGATCTCCTGGCCAACCAGAGGTACCACCACACAACGGGAGGTCCGCAGAAGAAGATCCTTCGACTGTTTGAGCAGCTGGCTGGTAGTTTGAGTTTGGTGGCGCTTGGTGCATAATCCAGCGGCTGCTCGTCAACAAGTGCGTTGTACCGAGCATTGCAGCACTAGGTTCCATGTCGACATGGTCTCGATCTCATAGGTTGCAGCCTCCCGCCTCAACAAGATCAGGCCGCATTGGGTGAGCTCCATGCTGTCTTCCCACACAAGCAAAAAGGCTGGGAGCAACGAGGTGGGGGCGGCTTCGCTTATTACACCAATGTGGCCGTTTCAACGTCGCGACGTCGTGTTCAGCGCCATCGCCGACCGCGTTGAACTTGATCAACGAGCCAGATTAGCATCGCATCACCCGGGGCGGTGCAGAGCTTGCTGCC
Organism: Dothistroma pini CBS 116487; assembly: GCA_002116355.1. NCBI lineage: Eukaryota > Fungi > Ascomycota > Dothideomycetes > Mycosphaerellales > Mycosphaerellaceae > Dothistroma > Dothistroma pini. Next base: position 89,679 of record KZ108359.1, on the reverse strand, counting down.
GCTTAACAGCCAAAGTGGTTGGGATGGTGGAGGTGGCGTCCGTTCCGTTCGCTTGCGAGGCTTGTCCGATCTTGGAGAGCTCCCACTTGCTTTGTTACGATCAAGTCTGGGCCGGGCCACGTGGGAAGCACCCAGTTCGCCCAGAATAACAGAATAACAGAATTCCTACTGCGGGTACTGATGTTCTGTGCCGGTGGATGCTTCCATCCGCATATTGGCTCACGTTGAGAATGTTGCGGAATGCCATGGTGTGGTGCCAACTGCACGAATTTCCTCGACAGCCAGCGATACGAAAGATGTGCGAATTACAATGGATGGAGACTAATGTCAGGATATGGCATAATAACCCGGTAGCAGAAACGCTGCACCAGCCATCTTGAAAGTCAGAAATCGCATGTCTCACTACAACCATGTCGACCGCAGCCCTACGGTATGCCATTGGTATTGCTCACCCTGCGTACTCGTCTGTCGCCTGGACAATCGCCAGATGCTGGAAGTGTCAAGAGCCTCAATTGTGGTACGGACCGTCGTCGCGGAACGAGCAGGTGACTTGACCTCTCCGGACAACATATCTTTGGCCGAAGTACCTCTGCATTCGTAGGTCCGGTCGTTCTCCGTGGACTTGACGAATGCTGAGGCCAGTCAGAAGACCCAGGTCGACGATTTGACCTTTGCTTTTCACATACACCCAGACTGGAGCATCGGACCCATTCATGGAGAGCCCTGCTGTTCCGGCTTCGCTTTCCACCAAAGGGCCTGCGCTGAAGGGCGTTTTGTTGCCAAGATTACATGCATCGACGCAAGCAGCGTTGAGGCTCTGTTTGTCTCTAAACACAAGCACAACGTCGACGACCTCTATCTCGGGGTCTCGGCCAAATCAAAATCGACCAGGACGCCGGCAGAATCACACCAATTGCCACTTGTCGAGCAACCTATGAGCATGCCACTGCCACTGGTGACCAAAGAGCGCCGGTTGTGCCAACTTACCTATGCGTCGAAAATGGCAGCTTTCGGTCGAGATGGCGATTGTGTCGTCGGTTGGAATGACCATCTTCGTTGTGTGCCACGAATCATGAAGACAAAGATGATGTTTTGTCTCATTGCGAAGAAAGTGCTGACATAGAGTGCGGAGCTGGCCGCCCCCGCGTCACATGGCGAGGAAGCCAGCAGCGTCACTAACTGTCATGCAACTTGAATGCCTGCAGCTTTCTAGACACTTCGACCTGAACAACATCACCCGACCAATTTCACCACCGCATCTCCCGTCATTCTGTGCGACCTGTTCGCTGCCCCAACATCGCCGCGAAGGCATCGACACCATGGCAGCCAACACAAAGTACACTCCGGCGCCGGTTCGCGACAGCCTCGACGAACCGCAGTACAGCCAGGCGCCACCCAGCTACCAGGCCGAACCACTTCTGAACGAGCCCAGAAATGAGGACGACAATATCCCCGATGATTTCAAAGTACGACCATACCCCCCAGTTCCTCCCCCATATCCATACTAACACCCCCTCCCAGTTCGGCGGCTCTGTCGCGGAAGCCACCCTCCCAATCCGGATGCAATTCATCCGCAAAGTCTACGCGATCCTCACCGCCCAACTGCTCCTCACCACCGCCCTCAGCGCCGTCTCCTTCTTCTCCAACCCTTTCCGCAACTGGATCCAATCGAATCAATGGATGATGTGGGTCTCCCTCTTCGGCGCAATCGGATTTATGCTCCTTACGTTCTGGAAGCGTAAGAGTTATCCCATGAATTTGGCCTTCTTGACAGCATTTACTGCGCTCGAGGCGTACAGTATTGCGGTTGTGACGAGCTTCTACGAGAGCAGGATCGTGCTGCAGGCTCTGGTGTTCACGGCGGGCATATTCGTCTTCTTGAGTCTGTTTGCTTGTCAGACCAAGTATGATTTCACGAGCTGGATGCCATACCTGTTCGGAGCGCTTTGGGTATTGATCTTGTTCGGATTCATGGCTGCGTTCTTCCCCCAGACAAAGGGTGTGGAGTTGGGATACGGAATTGTGGCTGCCTTGATCTTCAGTGGGTACATTCTGGTGGACACGCAGCTCATCATCAGGCACTACCATGTGGAGGAAGAGATCGCTGCGGCCATCTCTCTTTATTTGGACATCCTGAACCTGTTCTTGGCGATTCTCAGGATCCTGAACAGCCAGAACAACAACTAAGCTGGACAAATGCGCACTCCGAACTTCACGACACCACACCTTACAGATTCAGATTGATGGTTAGCGTTATCGATAGTGTACTTCATCACTCGGAATAGGTTTTATTTGGTTGTATCTACGGCTGTCTTGTGCTCTGCTCCTCGCATTGTATTCAAGCAATCTGATCTGCTCATCGCAGGCGTGGGTTCTAGTGGCTCATTCGCTTCGCCATCGCCTTCGCAACATCTTTCCAATACCGCTCCGCGCTCTGCGCTCTTAAATTTGGCCCAATCCGCACCATCACGAACAGCGACGCATTCCATACAAGTCCAGTCACGGCAACCATGATGAACGTACCCGGTACGTACCTTAGCGCATTCAGCCACGGCGTGATCCTATCAAAACTTATCAGCACAGTCCACCACTCCCTGAGCTAGAAAGAGTTCAACTTACCCATGATTCACCGCAATACTCAAACGTGTTCCATGTCGAAATCAATGTCGTCACCATATTCCCACTAAGCGCATGGTACGAGCTGATCGCATAACTTATGGCGCTCGCTAAGTAGAGCGAGTTTGAGATTGCGAGAATAGCTCGGCTGAAAACAAGAGCGAACCAGTGGACTCGACATGTCACGCCGAGACCGTACAGGAGCATGGAGAAAGGTACCAGAATCATCAATACAATAAACATATACAGCGTCTCCTCGGGCTCTGAGGCAGCGCCTCTCTTGGGCGCGAGGCGGAGCTATGGGAGTCCGCCCAATTTTGCTGCAGTAGTAGGCGCTATGATTGGAATTAGTATTCGAAGATGCGATGCCTCGCTAGCCGGGAGGAATGGGGACGTACCCGATGAGATAACCTACGACTCCACCGCTGTACGCTGCTGCGATGGCCGTGGTATAGAAGCCGTAGTATGTGGTGTACACTGCGCCCGTTTGCACCGTATATGAGGGTTGCGTAGACGAGCAAGGAGTATGTAAAGCCTTTGATGGGGCCAAGGAAGATGTCGAGCATGCGATCGGGGCGCTTTTTGCGATAAGGCTGAGTTTTTGGAGGTAGGTTTTGCGGGTGTAGGAGGTGGTGTGACCGTATTCGACGTCGTCGGTGGTGTTAGTGGTGGTAGGATGTTCGGAGTCTTTTTCGTTCGGCTGTTCTGTTGGAGTGAAAGGCCGGGAAATGCTTTTGTCGTTGTGATGCGCGACTCAATGTGAGGAGTGTATACGCGATCGTAGTTGGTTTTTTCCATTAGCGAGACGTAGTGGACGAAAGCGATACCGATTCACATGGCGGTCCACCATAGAGCCCATCTCCAGTCCTGTCCATCGTTGATGATACCAGCTTGCATTGGTGCCAGCTTACCGGTGATTGACAGGCTGAGGCCGTACCCGGCGAGGTACTTTGGTGTTTCGTTAGCGAACCAGATGTCCGTGATACTGATCTCGTACAATGCTTCCACGGGTGCCCCGAAGAATCCTTGCAGCACTTTGTTCGCCAGGTAGGTCCTTCTGGTGGGAGATAAGCGAGCAGCGCCCATGATGACGATGCTTGTTGCCATGCTCACCAAGTAAGCCGGCCATTTGCCGCAATGCAAAGCATAAGGTTGCCAAAACACGCATGCTCAACCGTATGCGAGGAACCCCACACGGTTGCCGGTGTTGAGCGTGATGAGTGTCAGACCTGTCGCCTTCTCGATCGGCTTTACCACCGAGTAGACTGAGCCCGAGGGTAAAACGACCATCAGTGTGTACATGAGAACGCATGAGGTTGCCAGCATTTTCCTTCTAAAGGTCCAGTTCAGAGGGCCATCGGGATCGTCAGAAGATTGTGGTAGTCGTACAATATCCTGCTCCAGTGCCTCGGAGGCATGTTTCGTGGCTAGGTTGCCATCGACATCGATCAAGCGGACGGTGCCTAGCGGTAATTGCCTTTCGTCGCCCCTTGGCGATGGTCGAGTCTCAGCTTAATCAAATTGAAGTCAATTGTGCTTGAGGAGTCCTTGAAAGGACGAGACCAGGCCATGGCGGCACATTGTACGAAGCCCCGTTGAGAACTCGCCTATCTGCCGTACAACTGCTGGCCTGTGACAAGGTACTACTGAGGGCACTGCATGCTGATGTCCATCTTGGCAAAGTGACAATGGCCCCGATAAGGTAGATCCTCAAGGTAGGCCTTCGGTTTCCCTCATCCGGAGTGAATGTCGGGCAAGAACAGTTGGCTTGCGCACGAGGTTGGGATTTGACGTTCGCCTCTGGTGGATGCTGCGTTTGTAATAAAGTCTCGCATCACAGCTCGAGAGACGTATCCACAGAATGTGTCAGCTCTACGCTGAGTGCTCGCAAGTGCCACAGGTTCAGTCAGCCACACTGAACATAACTTTGAGCCAAAGACTGCAGCCTTTGCAACCAACCACCAACTCGCCACAGTCGACATTCTTCTCAAGCTCAGACTCGAGGATCACAAAAGCGGGCTGGTTGCCACATCGACAGGGTCTTGCCCAGCACTCACTGTCTTCGTCAAAGTCCAGGTCCTCGAGATCGACCGGCTCCATACCACTGTGGGGTGTGTTGACTTTTCCATCATCATCTCCACGCCGAAGGCTCAGCTCGCGGTCATACTCAGCACGCAATGCAGGATCTGAGAGCACTTTGTAGGCATTTGTGATTTCGTCGATGCTTGGTGTGGCACGTCCAAGAGCCGGCCGGACAGCTCCGATTGTCTGCTTGTCCGGATGATGGCAGAGCAGAGCTTGCTTGTATGCCTGTCTGACGTCTGGCGCTGAGAGAGGCTTTCCATTTCTGCTGCCGTCAAGGCCCAGGATGTGATAATGGTCTGCTGTGTCCGCCATGGTTGTCGCAAAGCAGTTTCATCGTGCACGCGGGCTGTCTGGCAAGACCACGCGCAGCTTGAGCGCGCCTGTCGAGTTCCTTCTGCCCGTTGGCTGGAACATGATATTGTTGTCGCAGCATGTCTTCAATTGCTCTTGCCGAGGTTTTCAGACGTCACGTGAGCACACGCGTGGCTTGAGCCGGTCTCGGCAACGGCTGCGTGCATGTGACTTCTTTGCCTCGCGCTTGTTGTTTCCTTACTTACTACCTCTGTCTTTCCTTCCTCCACGGCATCAGATGGACCGCGTCGCCTCGCCGCGGAGCCCGACTCCACCAACAAGAAGATCATGCACCGAACATCCGGGACCCAGAAACAACGCGGAAGCATGATGTGATGCACGTCTTGCCGCATCGCCGCTTGGAGGCTCAACGGCTATTTTCGTCGACATGGAGCGGCCTGATTGGTGTGGCAAAGACATCGAGCTGCATCTAATGCACTGTTCCGCTGGTCACCTGCTACATCTGGCCATGTCTCTATTGATTTCTTTCAAAGCTTGACATAAGACGCGAGTCGGCAGCTATGGATTCGCGGGAAGCCGCCCTCAAACGTGGTTCAGGATGACCTGACTACATCACTGTTCGTATTTTGTTGCTGCCCGTATTGTTAATCATGGCAGTCGTCATCGCCTTGGGTATGTGTTTCTTACTTCTAACAAGCATTTCTCCATCTACTCTGCGTTTCTGCATTCATTCAACTGTCGTTACCAAGGACTAGTCGGCATTTCCCTACGATCCTAGCATATCAATTCTTCATTGTTGTTGACATTTCAATATGCGCTTTACTTCCCTCTTGGCCTTGGCCAGCGCTGCCGCTGCGCAGTATCGCGGATTTAATTACGGGGCCACAGATCCGAGCGGCGCTGTGAGGACTCAGCAAGACTTCGAAAATGAGTTCAACCGGGCAAAGAGCCTCCAGGGCACATCCGGCTTCACGAGTGCTCGTTTGTACACCATGATACAGGGCGGCACACCCAACACCGTCACTTCTGCTATCCCAGCTGCAATCGATACACAGACCTCATTGCTCCTGGGCTTGTGGGGAAGCGCTGGCGAGGATGCCTTCAAGCAAGAGCTGACTGCTCTCGAGAATGCTATTAAGCAATATGGCACCGGTTTTACATCTCTCATCGCCGGCATTTCTGTCGGCTCTGAGGACCTCTACCGTGTCTCGCCTACTGGTATTGAGAACAAGAGCGGCGCCGGCGCGACTCCAGATGCTCTTGTCAGCTACATCCAGCAAGTTCGCAGCACCATCGCAGGTACCGCAGCATCTAATGCGAAAGTCGGCCACGTTGACACTTGGACTGCATGGGTTAATGGCTCAAACGCCGCTGTTATCGACGCCGTCGACTGGCTGGGCATGGATGGATACCCATACTACGAGACAACCGTTTCCAACGGCATTGCCAACGGCGCTTCGCTGTTTTTCGAGTCGTACAACGCAACTGTTGGCGTCGCCAATGGCAAGGAGGTTTGGGTGAGTAAACTCGGGGACGTTTGGTCGAAGATATTTACTGAATTTCCTGCTCATAGGTCACTGAGACTGGCTGGCCATACCAAGGCCCTACCGCTGGGCAAGCTGTGGCAAGCTTGCAAAACGCCGAGACCTACTGGCAGGACGTTGCTTGCCGTCTGCTAGGTAATATCAACACCTGGTGGTTCACTCTATATGACCCTCAGGCTAGCAGCTCTGACATCTCCTTCGGCCTTGTCGGCAACGACTTGAACAGCGCCCCACTTTACGACTTGACTTGCAAGAACGGCAACTCCCAGGGAACACCCGCTGCCAGCGCCTCGACACCAGCTTCGACCGCTGCAGCCCCAACCAAGCCAACCAGTGTCGCCGACTCCACGACTCTCTCGATTGAGACTACACCAAACATTCAGTCGGTGCCCGCCGCCAGCGCCTCGACACCAGCTTCGACCGCTGCAGCCCCAACCAAGCCAACCAGTGTCGCCGACTCCACGACTCTCTCGATTGAGACTACACCAAACATTCAGTCGGTGCCCGCCGCCAGCCAGACTGGAAGTGGCAAGACTCAGACTGTTTACAGCTCAACTCTCGTCACCGTCACCAGCTGCCCTGGTGGATGCCCTAAGAGTGCGACCACACTTGCTACCAAGCCGGCCGCAGTCTCGACTGTACCTGCTGCCAGTGCCACTGCCCCAGCAAGCAGCGGCAGCAACTGCCCAACCAACTTGAACGGCCAATACGAGTACCCACACTTGATCGTCCCAGTCGACTCGCAGAACCCAAAGAAGGCCTACGGCACATCCTATAACGGCACCGTCACTCCAACCATCAGCAGCATATTCAACTTCGACATCCCGTCTTCGGCTGCCGGCAAGACTTGCTCGCTCGTCTTCCTCTTCCCAGCTCAAAAGGACCTGCAGACTTCTGCGTACACCTTCAACGGCAAGGGCGGCATCAAGGTCTCTGAGCTCAAGGCGCCTGCTACTGAGCAGACCACTTACGAGACCATCCCGGCCTCCAACGGCAACGTGCAGACTATTGCAAGCGTTGCGCCAGGCAACGAGTACCTCGTATTCAGCCACGAGTGTGGTGCTAGCCAGAGGGTGGCTTTTGAGTTTTCGTCCACTGACGGACTTGAGCTCAGCTACTTCCAGGACTACAACCCAAGCCCTATTGGCGCCTATGTCACAGTCTGCTAGATTGATGGCATGGTGGAACAATTTTGGAACAAAAGAAAAGCGTTGTAATGGATAAATTGAGGATGACACTTGTAGACAAAAAGCATTGTACAGGCGCACACCACAGATAGACGTTATGAGAAGTGTACAGCACACCTAACGACTTTTTTTCGCTCCAAAGCAAACTTCACGTGTTGGACGACCTGCTCTGATGCATATATTGGCGTGACATCATCGCCGAGGTGTCTACCAAGTCAACCTCAGGTAGAGCTCTTCGCGTGTACAGCATTGTAATCTGGAGCTGGGAGTTCCGTCCTAGATCAAAGCCACCTTCAAGCAAGTATACATAACTACTATTGCCACACTGTACTCGTAATCTTCTCCCTTCGTCCCACGATCCGATTCCCCACCATGGGCCACATCAAATGGCCCCCCACACTCCTCCGCACCGACGTCTTGGGCGAAATCACAGACACCTCCGGCCGCAAAATCACCCGCGACATCGGCCGCGCCGTCTGGCTGGGCGGAAACTGCTACTACGCGTTCGGCGATACCTTTTGTCATGATGCGAGGAATGAGTTTTGTGGGGTTACGAATAATTCCATTGCGTATGAACTTTTCCTACGGCAGGAATGGGTCTTGGGGCGGGATCTTGAAAGGCTGATTGAGGTTAATAGATATGTCCCGGATCCAATCGGGGCGCCGACGAGGAGTACGTATATTGATTATGCGGAAGGGAACCCCGGGGCAGTGAGGGCTTTTATTGGGTATACTGAGGGGGAGGTGAGTGGCGTGAGAGAGGGTTACGGGGGAGGGGTACGTGGGAGTGTGCTGATGGTTTATAGCGGCAGCATTCGGTCGATGCGCAGGGAAAGGAGAAACATGAGAGAGTGACGTGTTGGAGTTTTGGGGGCATTGTGGAGGATAGGGAGGGGTGTGGGACTGGCTGGGTTTTCTTTGATAAGATGATTACGGTGAGTTGTTGGGGTATTTTTGATCGACGAGATGTGAAGTTTTTGTGAGACTGACGTTTGATGACAGATTGGAAGCGAAGGCGGCAAGCACTATGGCATGGGTGTTGCACGTGCCAGCGTTCAGCCGGACAGGTCTATCAAATTAGACCGGCCGATGGGAGATGAGACGCTCTTCAAGGAGGGTGAGCCCAAATTTGGAAGTATCTCGCACCTGTGCGATAATGATGGATACGTGTATCTCATGGGCGGTTTTGATCCGACTCCAGGCTCTCTCGACTTGCGCTGCCATATGGCCAGGATTCGGAGAAACGCGGACTTTACGAAGCGGGAGAATTATACGTTCTTCTGCAACTCCATGAATTTCAAAGGCGAATGGAATCAGCATTATGATAACCCTGATCATTTGGCCAAGCTGGGAGATCTGGATGTGCAAGCCCAAGGGAAGCTGTTCAAGGCTCCCGAATTTGCGCCTGAGGGCAGGCCGTATATGTGGATTGGTGTCAACAAGTTCATGGCCGGCCACTTTTATGTGGGCAGCGCGCCTGCCATAACCGGTCCTTGGGAAGTGCACGACTTCGGCGAACTGCCACAAGATCCCCATCCCTGGGATGGTCGCAGCTCTGGTCCGAAGTATGCGTTGTATCCGAATCCAAGAGCGAGCGACCTGGCGCGAGGAGAAATGTTGTGTACTTGGACCGATGCTGCACAACTTGGAGGCAAGGTCATTGCAGCGAAATTCTGGTTCGAGGGCGATTATGAGAGGCCCCCGCCACGAGCACCAGGTGTCGTCCAGGGCGGTCAAGGAGGCCAGAGCGGTGAGCACCAACATGGCGATTGGAAGAATAGGCTGAAGAGGGACTTTCTTGGTGGAATTTTGAACAAGTAGACCATGGCAGCAAGGCAGGCATGTTGATCCGCGGAACACGAAGCTGACCGGTCCTGACGGTAACCCGCTTCCAAGCTCGCGTGGCACCAAGTAATGCTGTTGAAATTGGTGATATACTTGGCTTGTGACCGATGCGCCGTCGTGGCCAGCCGTTTCATTCTGTATAAGCGGTGCAGACCTTGCGACGGGACGGACGGGGAGGTGACTTATCTTCTGGGGGAGCGCGCCGTAGATGGGCGTGGTCGAGTCCTGTTCGGCGCGGCCTTGGGCAACAATGCGATGCGGCATTTTCAATGACATTTATACAATACACACATGGTAGATATTTAGACCGGAGCTTCATGCCCACACGCGTCGCTTTCCCTCTCCTTTCTCACACGGCATGGATAGCTTCTCCCGCTCGTTTGCCTCTTATTCGTCGTACCTGTGGCATTATCCACTCCGTCTATTCATCCTACATTGCAATCCGTCTGTCCATCGGCGCCTGAGGTTGTAGCTATCGATGGCCCTGATGACGATCTTGCGATCGGTCCGTCAGCGTAGTATGAGACCACATATGCCTCATCACGCGTCACATCAATGTCTGCCCATCGATTCCACTCTTGTCTGCGACCGTTGTGCGGCATTTGCATTAAATCGCTCAAGACGCGCGATGGTCGTGAGGAGAAAGTGAAAGTGGAAGTGAAAGTGTCGCGTGATCCGGATTATGCGTCGCTGCGATGCGGTACATGTTGGGCATAGTGCGTTGTGGTGCCGTGGACGGCGTTGAGGTTCTTTGCAGAGGTCGTCCGCCATCTCCAGGAATCGTGAGGATGCATGTGGAGTCGTCCAGGCACGATGTGATCATGTGAAGCGGCTCCGCGACAGGGAAGACCGTAGCCGACTGTCGCAGATGTCAGATAGATGGGGGCGATGACGGGGACGGGTGCCTGCCGCGATCGTTGCTGACTCTTTTGTAGGGTGGCAGTGCAGTGAACTGGCCCGAGCGAAAGAGCTTCTGCAACAAAAAGTCGCGCAGGATGATTTGTTTTCGCTGACAGACGTATACATACTCCTCTCTCCGCTACACTACACTACACCATCCATCACCACTAACAGATCTACGAATACCGCCATCACCAGCTTCACCGTACGGTAAGTTGCAATCCTGGCTGCCTGCCCAATCGCCGACGGTGGCCTTGTGACGCTCAAGAAATGTCCCCTCGCACACAACTTCTTCACTTGAATGACAACACCCTCACCACCACCACCTCCTGCTAACACATTGCTTGCCAGCCACGAGTGAGGCTAACACCACCAGAGTTCGCCTTTGGTCTCCGTCAAAGGCGCCGCTGCCACCACGGCCTTGTCGGCCTGCGACCGCGTAATCAGTCAAATTGCATCTGTTCGCGCACACCGCGACATCAACAACAGCAAGCCGCCACCTCCACTCCGCTCGTTTGGCGTCGTCACTCGAGCCTTCCCATCTGCTTTTTGAGTCGTTCCTAGAAACACCTCAGTCCTCGCCAACTCCCCAGCTGCCGCATAGCAGTACTTCTAGAGCTCTTCCCTTCGCAGGGGAAGACTCTGGGCACCGCCACCCAGGAAGCATTCGCTTGGGCTTTGCTCCTTTCAAACCACCTTAACGACCCCGTCGATCGTACCGAACACCAAATTTACACCCATTGCCCTCACCAAGGGAATGGCACCTTGCGCTATCGACATCACTGCCAACGATTATGAGATCTTGTCTCTCAAGGACGGATACATAGACAACACATCTGTCTCCGACTGTGAGAACGGAGCAGAACCTGTGCATGATGGCGCAAAGACGGCGAAAGAGATGATTGGCGCCGCCCTGCAGAAGCATATTGAAGGAGTGGATCCACACGACTGCGAGGCTGGTGCCGAGGATGCCTTCTTCGTGGCTGACTTGGGAGAAGTCTACCGCCAGCACATGCGCTGGAAGAAGCATCTCCCACGAGTCACTCCTCACTACGCTGTGAAGTGTAATCCAGACGATGCCATTTTGCGTCTCTTGGCCAAGTTGGGAGCTGGATTCGACTGTGCCAGCAAGGCGGAGATTGAGCAGGTCCTTGGCTTGGGCGTTGCCCCGGCGCGCATCATCTACGCGCAGCCATGCAAGACCAAGAGCTACCTGCGCTACACTGCGAAGACGGGAGTCAAGCAGATGACATTCGACAACACAGACGAGCTGTACAAGGTCAAGGAGCTGTTCCCACAGGCGTCGCTCTTCCTGCGCATTTCTACCGATGATTCGGCCAGTCTGTGCCGCTTGAGCCAGAAATTCGGCGCGAGCATGGGCAACGTCCCAAAGCTGCTTGCTTTGGCCAAGGAGCTCGACCTGAACGTCGTGGGCGTCGCCTTCCATGTCGGCTCCGGTGCATCCGATCCAGATGCCTTCCGCCAGGCTATCAGCGATGCTCGCAACGTCTTCGACCAAGCCGCGGCTCTCGGCTACGAGATGCACACTCTGGACTGCGGAGGCGGCTTTGTGTCTGAGACCTTCAATGACATGGCTGGCGTGCTGGCTGATGCCCTCGACGAGCAGTTCCCACCAAGCGTCCGTGTGATCGCCGAACCAGGTCGCTACTACACCAGCTCTGCCTTCACCTTGGCTTGCAATGTGATTGCTCGTCGTACCGTCGAGGGCAAGCGTCTTGGTGGCAACACCAGCTACATGCTGTACATGAACGACGGCGTCTACGGTAACTTCTCCAGCATCATCTTCGATCACCAGCACCCTATCCCACAGGTCTTGCGCAACTCACGCCGCGTCGATGGCTTCAACTACTCCACCGGCTACGAGGATATGGTCGACTCCGGATACACTTCTGCTGAGGACGACAATGAGGTCCCTATCCTCGCTGGCCGGAAGCAGATTACCTACTCCATCTGGGGTCCGACCTGCGACGGCATTGACGTCATTGCTGAGAGATGGCAGTCGAGCGAGACTCTCAACGTTGGTGACTGGCTGTACTTTGAGGACATGGGCGCTTATACCAAGTGCTCCGCTACTCGCTTCAACGGCTTCACCAATGGACATGAGACCATCTATGTCTGTAGCGAGCCTGCTGCTGAAGGCTTGGTTGATTTGTAATGACAGGCATGTGCATACTGGAGAGAGAAAGGTTTGGCTCAGCGCCACGGATTTTAGACGATAGATGAAGTTTGCTGCTTGGGTTCTGCTTTTGTTGCGTGGATTTGAAATCGCAAGAGCAAGTAGTTATCTCTGGAGTTGTGAATAGAGTGCGTAATGATAATGCTTCTGTTGCGGCTCCTTTTCACCATTTCGTTCTTGAACATATAGACTAATGGCACGACTCAAAACAAGACCCGAAGCGCGGGTTAGTGAGATACCCGGTCAACGGCCACCCTACATTGGACCAAGAGCCTGCCTTGAAAGCAGAGACATACAAGCTTCCTCCTCAAAGCCGCCCCATCAGTACCCCAGCATTGCATTGAGCGAAAGCGATGATCGGATTGACGTGATTCAGGCACCACCGGCTGCCAGATAGATTCTGTTTGCGGTGGACGTGGATGAGGGCAGCGGAGATGTGGAAGTAGCTGTTACGACACCGGGACTGTAGCGGTAACTGGAACGACCTGTGAGCTTAATGGAGGTGGCGTGAGACACCATGTGACTGTAGCATCACAGCATGAAGGATCGCGATAGAGAAGGAGGAGTTTCGAAAGGTAATCAACTCTGTTAGCAATTCTTCCACTTGTTCGTTCGCAAGTAACAACGTGCGATCGACAAGGATTCTCGGGGAGAGCCGAGAGCATGTGTGAAAAAACATATAACCAGACAACTCAAGCCTCCCAAGGGACGTTCCTTTTGAAGTCTTACAGCATGAGTAGCTCCTCCAGCGCGCAAACCATCTGCAATCTCTTGCAATAAGTCCTTGAACACAAGATTGTATGGGTCCGTCTCCGGACTTGCACCATGGCCGCCACCCTGGAATGTACGACCGTCATAGCGGGATCAACAGACTCATGCTCTCGACTGTCGATTAGACCGGAGCAGAACAAACATGCCTTCAACCACTATACCTCCGCAAATACTTCGTTGTGCTGACTACGGAACAATCTCCAGTCACACACGAAAGTCCAAGCATGCCCATATGCTTCCGTCAATTCCCCTCAATCATACTTCAACCCTGTCTGTACGTGACGGTCCTCCCTCCAAGGAACACGACACTCGACTCCCTTCCCTCCCCAAAGTACAGTACACTCCCCTTCCTCCTCCCACTCCCACTCTCCATCTCGCCACTCCTCTCCACCTGCTCAAACCTCCTCCCATACTCCGCCCAGTCACCACCATCATCCCATTCCCCATCATGTCTCCTCTCTGCCGTACATCTCCCCTCCCCACATCCAGCGGCCCAACCTCCTCCTCTCCACCCCTATGCAACGCAAGAGACCTTTCCCAAATCCCTAAATCAAACTGCATACCAATCTCCCTCGGTTCCTGATGCACGTCAAGATACGTCTCCCGATTTGGAAGTTCCCAGGGGTGCGTATGGAAGTACTGAAACGCCCAGAGCCGTTGCTGCTGTGTCATGGTGTCGAAGATGGAAGTGGGGTTCTCGTAGGGGATGGCGGGTTGTGCAGGATGGACATACTGGTATGAGGGAATGGGTTGGGTAGCTGGTGGATACTGGCTGTAAGAGGGAGATTGAGGGTTTGGTAGTATTTGGGGGACATATGCTTCATGAGCTCTCTGGGCGGCTTGGTTGGCGGTAAAAGCGCGAGGGTTGATTCTTATTCTTGGACTGGGTTGCGTTAGACTCTGGAGCGGGAGATTTTGGGGGTTTATCCTGATGGCGGGAGGTCTGCTTATGTTGGCTTGGGCGTAAGCGTTGTGAGCGAGAGCTTGGGAGTTTGTTCTGGCGGTTGACATTCCGGGTACTAGTTGAGCTTGGCGTGGCTTTTGGATGCGGCCTGCCGATGTGCGTGATGGGTGGACTGGGACTCGGTGTCTAACCATTCTGAGCAATGGAGGTTGTGGCGGTCAATGTGGTGCAGTGATACGTTAGAGGACAGCGAGTTTCGGTGTGAGCAAGCTGTGTTGTGTGAGACATCGTGAATCTGTCTGGGTAATGGTGGTGGTGAATAAGGACCCATCCCGCTGTCCTCAAAGACCGAAGTTTGCCTCCGCGAACAAGCGATTACGCATGGTCGATCTGATCAGTATCAGGTTTGCTTTGAGCTCTTTTCAGTGGTGCATATTGTAAGTTGTGTTCATATGCTGATGGCAGTGAGTCTGTGACTTGGAATGAGGCATGCTAGGGTAGTGCAGGGTCTTGGCATCACAAGCGCCACCGCAGCTCGTCTACAGTATACTCCAACCTACCTTTCAACGTCGGAATGTAATTTATCGCTCAGGTCCTTAGGCTTACTTAGAAGTTCTCATCGCACGCTCCCCAAAAAGACTACTCCAAATCCTATCCTTCTCGACCAACAACATGCCGACTCGAGGCCAGAATCGCCTCCCTCCAACAATTATACACATCGCCCAGCCAACAGCGGATAGTTTTGACAAGATCGGCATTAGACCTAACGTGACTTACTCGAATTTCATACCACGTTCAGAGATCCAATGGCTAGCGATCACGTGCACAAGCCGGAACCATCTGAGATCACCGCGAACGCTGTGGCCATGGCATCCCTGAGTCAGGCAACCACTAGTGTTGAACGACCACGACGGCAAGCTATGGTAGCAAGATTCGTGGATAGCAACCACGCTAAGTCTTCGCTGTGCCGTATCTGAGCGACAAGGCGAGCGAAAGCAGGAAGCTAGGGTGCGAATGTCCTCCTGCACAATGATCGTCCTTTCTGTGGTAGTGGATTATGCCTGTCTCCCAAAATCGGTCAAATAAGTCATGAATCAACTCAACGACTAGTAGATTGGTAATTGAGATGTCCCTAATCTAGTTCATCGCCCTATGTCGTTCTCCTTCTTTGATCGTGTTAGATTTGACGGTATGCTGCCGGGCCAAGCTTTCGCCCCCTTCGTAGTCGATCAATCTCGGACATGATTCCAATCTCTCTCCTTTAATCAATAGTACAAGTGACGAGGTGTGCTGACTCTCTCAAAGGTGAGCTTACATTGTGCACTGAAGCATCCCGACGTGAATGCTTGGCAGCATGTGCCACTACTTCGCTTACAGTATACCATAAGAATCTCTCTCTCTGTCTCTCTCTAGGCGTATTTCACTTGGGCTTACCTTTGGAATAATCTTGATCAATGAGCACTGCTTTAGTTTACCAGTGCCTGCGACTATGTCAATGGGTCACATTGATCAGTGTATGGTGACAATCTCCATCTGTATCGCTGTAGCATGCACTATCTCATCGGTTTCGCGGTTCTATACTCTTCCCTACTGCCAAACCACTCACCATGTCCTCATCAGACTCATGGCACACTTTCACAGCCGCCTCACAGTATACACCACTTCAAACGAGCTCTCATAATATGCACTACATTTCAACGGATCACTTGTGAACCACCAATTCCTCTCCCCCGATCTTTCACTTAGTCCCCCTCAGCCATCTGCCGGAACCCGCCACGACCTTACACACTTTCTAGATCCACAACATTTCCAGCCTGTCCATCGACACGTCTACGTTCAAGCACCTATCAAAAGGCGGCTGAGGAAGTGGAGGCAGAGACTAAACGACCCCTGGCTCTGGCGGACCCCCAGCAACACCGTCAAACACGCCCAATCGTTAGAAACTGTGATGGTACTGTGGCTGCAGTCCTGATCGCAAAGGTGTTGGCATTTTTGACTTGAGAATTGCTGTTTCCTGCTTCGCGCCCTGCACGACGTTCCATGTGTGTAGTGTATGCAGCTGTCCATAGACGTTGTCCACGGGTTCTGGTATTGAGATTGATCTTTGTCAGATTGTGTTTGCCTCTCATTTGCGCGTTCACCAGAAGGTCGTGATCAGATGTGTTTCTGATGCGTCAGTATAAGGCGTCGCCCTTGTTGCTGCTTGTAATGTTTACGAGCTGCATAGTCCCTCTTCAAGCTCGCAGCCTTCACGCCTGGAGACTGAGCTCCTCCTCGTCATGGTATACCTCATTTGCCGCCCCTACGCAACAAAACCGTGATATACACGTATGTCTCCAAAGCCACCATCGCAGGAATTAAAGCTCTTTCTTTCTATCCTTATCCTCTTGCCATCTCTTTACCTCATGACGCCTTGCACGATCGTCGACGACCCCTCAACAAGTTCCTTCCACACTCACACAATCTCATTATGTCCAATCCGCCTCCCAACACTCCAACCACGCCTGAAAATGACGGTCGACCCTGGTGCGACTGCGGCTGCGGCGGCGATCCAGTCCTCAAGAGAAGAATCGCAGCCGAGCGCGCTGCTCGCGGCGAGACTGAGGCTTCTCATGCGCAAAGCTCAGCTCGAGACACCTGAACCGCAACAGCCCATGCCGCCCACTGCTCACAGTATCATGATCCAGCAGATCACCGCCCACGCAGCTTAGACTTCGGAGCATATCGACCGGACTCTTCAAGGTCGGCGGCTGGAAGATCGGTCTTTTGGTTGCATTGGATTGGCAGGAGTCCCAACGAGATATGGTCCGAGAGGATCCGCGATCGATGTATGGTACTGCTGGTGTTGTTTGCTGTCCTTTGCGAGGTAGCTGTGTATGCCGAATCGATCATTTGAATCTTCGACTTCCTGCTGAATTTGTTGTCTGAGCTCTCTATCGTCAAGCCTGTTTGTCCTACCTCTTAGCCCCGATCGATCTCGCCACCCCATGTGGACGAGTTCGCCTTCAGAACTGTCTGTGTTTGTCTCGATGTCGCTCTTTCGACACTACAACGCTTCACGATCGGACACCAGGCACCTCAGGCGGTAATATATCTGGTGACGCCACTCTGAAGCACGTGAGCAGCATCATTCCGCCACCCGCCACTGAGACACAATTCACAGCATACCATACTTCCTCACCGAACATCGAAACTCCTTCCTCTTCCTCCCAACCCCTCATTCCCTTCTCCGACTCAACCCTCAACCATCCCGTCGCAAACGAACAAGAACACCCATTATCTCTCAACGACCCTTGTTCACACCATACCCAAACTCCCTCAGTACTGATCCAAATGAGCCCACGATGTCTCAGAAAATCAAGTATACTCGATACGGCTCCGGATGCATCCAGGACCCGACCCTATCACCTTCCCAGTGCGACTGGGCTTCACGCCCTGTATCGATGGAGCAATCTCCTGCTTCTGCTCCAGCGGCGACTGTCACCGACGAGAGTCTGCCACCCGAGACCGGAAATTCGAAGCTGAAGATGCGAGGCGGTGGGGATATCGCGACAGGATGCATTATCCTGTAGCCGGCTCGCTCTGACAGCAGCAGTCATGAGGTCGGGTGCATGTGGTCTCGACTATCCAGCTTAGGCGTTCTTGCTACGTAGTGTCCGTCTGTCAGTGGTGGTAAATACACAGCTTTGGGTACAAGGCTATGCAGACCCGTCCTCTGCACATGGTACCGCGCACCAGCCGAGTGTCAACCATTTCATACTACTACCAACGTTCGAAAATCTCGATACCACCGCCTTAGTGACTTCCTGCTAGAATGTCACACTCTCACCAACACTCCGCACCTTCTCAATCACCTCACCAAGTGCCTTCTCGTCCTCAGCTCCCACCACAACGTCACCGTAGCTCTCCCCAAGTGTCTGTTCCTCATACCACGCCACAATAACCATGCGCCCTTGAACAAAGTCATCCTCGAATCGCTTCACGAAGTCTTCTCTATACTCCTTTACCGTAATCGAAACAGAACCCGCCGCATCCAGACCCCGACTTGTGAAGTGCGTCTTCATCAATGGCAAGCACATCGATCCTGAAGTCCGCACATTCATGTCAATGATCTGATAGTCGCCGTCACAGGTTTGTAGAATGTCTGCACCAACAGGTCCGATGTAGCGGTGCTCATAGAGCCAGTCAGCCATCTGCTTCGTGATGGGAGCGAGTTCTTGTTCCAGGCTATCTTGGCGCGAGTAGGAAATGGTGCTGCCCATCCACGAGGAGCTCTTCTCGTCGATCATTTGCTTCGATGCGCCAAGAAAGATTGCTTCGCCGGAGTTCGTTACGAAAAAAGTTAAACCAAGGTTCGCGATGGGATCTTCGACCATATCGGATAGGATTACGGTGCCCAAATTGAGGTGCTCGTTGGAGTCGTTGATGTGCGTCAGCAGCCTGTCCAACAGCCCCTTCTGAAGCTTCTTCAGAAGGTCGGCACGATCGGATTCTGATTCCAGAACATAGGTGCCGGCTCCTGCGAAAGATTGGTTGCCTTTTACCACGAATGGCAGCCTGTGCCGCTTTATGGCAGCAATAATAGCCTCCTTCTGGCTGTCGAGCCAATCTGTCCAGGCAGATTTTCGATCTAGACTCAATCCGTTTCGGCCATCCATGGGGTCCAATCCTGGTGTCAACCCTGGTGAGTTCATCATACCATCCTCTACATGCTGCTCGATCTCCATGATCGTAGCTCTCGGTGTAGGCAGGCCAGATCTGGCGAGTGCTTCCTTGGAGTTGAGATACCATAGCACGTCGGCATCGACTAGACACTCTACACTGCCGTCAGGATGGTCCGTTGCTTCGACCACATCGTCCAGTATCACTTTCGATGAGACTTTCTTCAATCCATGGTCATGCGCAACATCTTGGAGACAGCCTGGTCCTGCCGTAAATATAGGCTCGGGTCTTTGCTCAAAAGACACAGCCTTCAGAGTTCTTGAGGTCTCTGCAATATCATGCGCCTTTGTCTTCTCGTCGCGCGAAGTATGGAAAATTATCACAGGAGTCTTTCCTGCGATAAAAGCATCTCGTTGGGGGACCAGTGAGAGGAACTTAGCTGCCAATGATTGACGAAACTTCTCGTCTTTGTCCGAGTTGTCACTAAACGCGCTTTCCTGGTATACATATTTGAGGTTCCTTGGGAAGTCCGGTGTGAGATCCAGAGCCGAAGTGACACCGCAAAAGATATGCGCTGTTTGTTTGTCGATGTGGTCGTGCCCGGCTTGCTTGTACAACTCGCTTAATGTCGTGTCCAGAGTGACCGTGGCAAGGCGCGCCATATTCCGTGACGGGTGCAGGTTACACCTAGACTCCGCGCGCTGGTTTCCCGGTTTGGAGTGGTGACTACCCAGTATTATCTTGTCACAGAGGAGATGAGCATGTGTGAATTGAGCGGTGTCAAGATGTACCACACAGGTCATAGCTACGCCAGCAACATCGGCCCCGCAGAATGTGGCTTGAATGACTTCACCAAATACTGAGGAGGAGGGTGCATCGCGACGACCACAGTTTTGTTCAATCATGGGCCCGGTAACACGGCTGCATCGTCCTACTGCCCCACGTGGAGATGTTGGCTGCCCATTGCTGCCAAACTGATGCGCAGCCGCATCCCGGCCTCCGTTGCAAGTGAAGTATTCGCCCGAATCGCGAAATGCTGCGCTGCCGCCCATTCCGCATTGATGGTTGGGTGGCTGTCAATGTTTATGCCACATATGATGCAGCGTCGGCAAACTCATACTAGGCTTGTACAAAGTGCTTCTTTCGAGCCGCAAGCGCGCTCCTCGTCATTCGATGCCTCGTAAGCAGGCTTATATCCTCGACGCATGGTAATTGCTATTGGAGGTATCTGCCATGATGGAGCCCGGCGCCGTTTCTGCATGTATCAAGATGAACTGAATAGAGTGCTTTGCACTTGGATGCTCCTATGCAGCTCCAGCGACCGGTCGAGCCGGGAAACGTTTCGCGCTGAGCATGAGGCCTTTGACAGCGCGAATCTCTTTCTTGAAAGTTTCGATCTCATCATTCTTGCCTTCGTTGCCGTTCTTCAAGGCCATTGCATCTTCGCCGGATTGCCACACGTATGAGCCACCACCATATGTCAAGCCATCGAGATAGTGCCTCAGCTTGTTCATAGTCTCCTGGCGATCCTTGTTTGCCTCGGCAGTCTTCTCGGATCCCGTAGCAAGCTCATCTAGATGACTCTTCATGATGTCCAAAGCACCGACTTGATATGTGACAGGATCCTTCTTCACTTGGGTAGCACCGCCCGGCAAGGATGATCGTCGCGTCGGTGGGGGCGAGGTCTGCGTGCCCATGTCTCGGTGATAAAGCTCGGTCGGGTCGCTGGTAATGCTGTCTGCCTCATCTACATCGGTTTCGAACAACACCCCGTCCTTCTTCGGTTCTGGTATCTTGGTCACAATCTTCGACAGCCGCTCGTTCAGCTCGTCTACCTTGCTTTGGCTGTGAGTGAAGAAGTCATGCCTTGCTTCACTCAAGCTGTCCTGCATCGGGCTGAGAATCCATTTGCTGGCGCCGTATAACAGCGCAGCGACAGCTCCCGCGCCATACGTAAAGTTCAGGACTCGCGAGGGTGTGATGAGCGGCGGTGGCTTATGTGCTTCGACAAGGAATTCGGGATATGTGATAATTGGCGCTGCCGCTGACGTCTGCTGTGTAGGTTGTGCCGTTGTCGGAACTGGCCGACTCTGTTGCCGCTCATGTTGTCTGAATGTCTCAAAGTCGTTGATGCCGAAGCTGCTGCCAGATTTGGCCTGCGCACCGTCTGCGGATTGAGGATCGTTCGATGTGCTCTGCGATGATCTCGCAGTATTCTCTTCGCTATCAACAGCATTCTCCGTGGGCACTGGAGCCACCGGCACCTCTTTCAACTCAGACGCAGCCTCTTGTTGGCCTTGGCTCTCCTCTGGCTGGCTGTACACTGGGTCTTCGGTTGGCGTGGGGTTCATTTGAGCTGTGCGTTGCCATTCCGGTATCCCTGGCTTCGGTCTGCCGTTCGGCATGGTATGGATGTGAGCGTGTATTGATTGTATGGTGTTTGGTGCCGATTTACGAAGCTACCTTGTGACAATGCTATGCTACAGTATGCCTGCCGCGCAGGTGGGTCGGCATCTGGAGGGCCTCGGCAGGCACGTTCACATGGGTCAGGCAGACCAGGTTCATTTGCCAGGCACCTCTCTCCGCAAACGCCGTTGGCTGAAGCGCGGTAGCACCTTCCTCGTCAACACACACTTGTGCCATTTGACACGGCAAGTGCCATATCCAGAACCTTGCGCACCACCATGGACCATCAGGACAGCAGCAGCAGTCACAAGCGGCTCAAGTCAGCGTCGGGTGCGCCAATCAGCACAAGTGCAGCATCTTCATCATCATCTTCATCATCATCATCATCAGGCGCAGCGAGCCTGCCAGCGTATCAACCGCCAGCATCGCGTAGCGGCAATAGCGGGTACGTCACGGCACATTTTCATTGTTATTTACATGTACCCATTGAGTGCATGCTGTGTATAAGCTTTGATGGCCGATTTGGGGGGGGGGGGGGGGGCCTGTGGCGCCACGTGCGACGAGGAAGGAAGCTGAAGAGAGGCTGGCACAAGCTACTACGCCCCGGGGTTGAACGGCAGGAAGCTGCGACACGAGAGCGGCACAGGCAAAAGCATCGACACTTGTGCAATAAGGGGACCAGCACCATGCGACCGAACGCAGATCCGCATCCTCAACCGAAGCGCACGACGCCAATGAGGTACAATCGTGCCTGACACACATCGCGGCTTGCATCGGGAGCCTGCAACGCCAACAGTCAGCATTCCTCATTCACCATGCCCGTGCCAACGCTTTAATCGCAGGCGACGAACACACTCCGACGCTTCGCAACACCACACCCACCAACATGCCGCCATCCCGCCGCTCAGCCCGCACCGTCTCCTCGACCAGCGCTCGCGACTCAGTACAGCCTTACACTCGCGCTAACCCGTCACGCACCAGCACGAGCCCAAATGCCTCTCGCTCGTCAGCGTCCATAGCGCGCCCAGCTAACGGCAAGACCAGTCTTAGGCTTACAGTGAAGGCGCCGCCCAGTAAGCTTCGTCAAGCCACCTCAGGCTCGCAAATACCGCCCAATCCCTATGCCAACGAGAGCGAAAGCGATGCGACACCCGCACCGGCTCCACGTCCGTCGCGGGCTACGCGCAACCCTAGGACTGTGGTAGACCCAGACAGCAACGAAGACGACGATGAGGCCGAGGAAGAGTATGCAGAGGGTGAGGTCGACCAGGAGTTGTTGGCAGAGGAGGACGAAAGCGAGGAAGACGCGGACGGACAGGATGACGAGATGGACGACCACCCCCCACCTCCTGTGATCAAACAGCAGCGAGTGAGCGGCCAAGCTAGACCAAATGTCACAGTGTCAGCACCGAACGAGGGCCCACTGAAGTCGGTGGAAGATAAGGAGATGGAGGACGATGACGATGATGAGGAGCTGTCAGAGCTTGAAGACTTGGACGAACTGGAGCCTGATAATGAAGAAGAGAACGAAGAAGAAGACGACGAGGACGACGAGGAAGGCAGCGATGAGGACGACGAGAACTCGCGCAGTGCCACACCAGATCTGAGCAAGCTCACCAAACGTCAACGAGGCGCCTTTGCCGGTACCGAAGAGTTCGACGGTGGTCTAATGGCTCTGTCAAATGAGGCCCTCAAGAAGAAGCATCTGACCGAAGAGGAGCATGCCATGAGGCGGCAGGAGATGGCACGGCGGCGGAAGAACCTCAGCGAGAAGCGAAACGAGGAAGAAAAGGTGAGTCTCGGCTCAAGTCATAGTAGACGATTACACTGACGCACTAATCAGATGGACACAATCAACAAGCTTCTGAGCAAACCAGCTCCAAAGCGTCGCACACGAGCAGAAATGCAAGCACTGCGGGCAGCAGGAGCTGCAGCTGGAGAAGACGACGAAGACAAACCAGAGGCCATCTACACCCGCTGGGTCAGCAACAAAGAGGGCAGCCGACTTGGAGTGCCCACAGAATGGATGGATGCACCTATCGGGAATACATTTAGATCTGGCGGCGGACGTATGGTGGAAAAGGTGGCGTGAATGCGCATTGACCTCCACTTCACCTCTGCTGAAACGACGAGTGCCCGAGCAGCTTGAATGGCGCGCGCAGTCGGGGACGTGCGCAGCCGCCTTTGGTTGGCCACACACAGACCTTGCTCAAACGATTCTTACCATACTGAAACTATCCCCAAGAAACCACAAGGGCGTACGGTTACATAGCTTTAACGGAGGAGCTCGGCCCATGGCTCTGAGGAACCTACGTGGAC
Source organism: Dothistroma pini CBS 116487 (assembly GCA_002116355.1). Lineage (NCBI taxonomy): Eukaryota > Fungi > Ascomycota > Dothideomycetes > Mycosphaerellales > Mycosphaerellaceae > Dothistroma > Dothistroma pini. The sequence goes on along the minus strand of KZ108359.1, from coordinate 65,931 downwards.
GCCTGAACTTCCACCGGCGCATCAGGTGCAGCAGAACAAAGGGAACGGAAAGCCAGAACCCGATTCTACAGCTTGTGAGTATCGTTGAGCTGTCTCGTCCACTTCTTACATAAGATCATGAATCTCCTGCTGTCTATCACTGTCCATCCGTCACCTTGACGGCGGCTGAACTCGACGCATTCGGCGGGAATTAACATCGACAATGGCTGCCATTGCCTCAAGGGTTGCGTGGCTGCTTCAGGCACTCCTGATTACCGTCACAGCCACCAAGAATTGTGTCCTCGACACAGCCAAGGTACATCCCTCCAAACGCGCCTGTCCTTCCAATCATGCTCACGAAGCATCCATTTCGACGACCTCGCCACCACTTCCCCGGCCCTCCCCCAGCTCCAACCCACCGTCGGCGCCTACCGCGACCTCTCCTACAACTTCCGCGTCGCGGTAAGTCGTCCCAACCCTCCTCCCACCCTCCCACCCTCATCTCACACCACCGCCTAGCCTCAAGGCCTCGCCCTCGATGCCACCCTCCTCAAATCCCTCGGTCTCGTTTTTCCGGACGACAACCTCACTATCCGCCCCGTTACCCCAGCCTCTAACCCCAACGCCATCGGAAATGGCGCCACAGATCTCAACGCTGTCGCCGGTGCCCGTCTAGGCCCCCAAGAAACTATCATCACCATCCCCAAAGTCAAGTACTTCGACCTCGACTCTATCTACTTCGCCTGCATCCTCGCCACTGCCTTACCGCAAGGCGCTGTGCCGAGGCCTTGTACTATAAGTGCGAGCGGGTTCGGAATGGATGAGAAGACGCAAAGCGTTGTGAGGAGGAGTACGGAGGCTTTTCCGTATACGCCGAGTGCACTTCAGAGGGCGGAGATGGGTAGATTTGAGTTCAGGGATAAGGGGAAGATGGTGAATGTGACGTTTGCGATAACGGATGATGTGGGGGCGGCCCGCTGCGGGTGAGGTGAATGAAGGATTTGTCTGTCGTATCGGAGTTCATCGTAGTCTGCAGTGTGCAGATAGCTCAGAACTCTCAAAGTAATAGCTTCGAAGGCGTACTCGAGAACCTACAGAATCATCAGCAGTGGACAAATGACTTCATGCCACCAGCTGCTGCTGAAGCTGTCGAGCACGTCTAGGTCATAGACCGCGTTACCTCCCAGCTCACTTTCTGTCTCGTTTGCCGCCAAGGCGCTTTGCAGCATATATAGCGACGTGGGCATGTTTTCGACCACGTCCTGCACCTGTATATGCCTTTTCCGTGTTTGCACACCCACCTAATCCGGATCAAAAGATGTCGCACGAAATCGCTCTGGTGGCCATCATTCACACCGCGCCTGGTAAGGCCGACAGAGTAAGTTCTCAACTGGAACTGCTTGTCATGGTCGCTCGTCGTTAATGGTAGATATCACCTTTCAAAGAGTTGACCATCGATGCAATCAAGTACATCGAGGCAAACGTGCCGGAAACACTGGAGTTCTCTCTGTACCAGGAAGTTAACAGAGACAATGTGACGTTCTTGATGCATGAGAGGTATGTTGTCATTCACTGAGATTTTGTTGGACGCGCCGCAGTAACCTCGTGTAGGTATGCCAATCAAGCTGCCCTCGACCTCCACTCGAGCTCGGAGAATTACAAGAAGCTCTTCGAGACGATCAGCAAAGAAGCGCTGCTGAAAGGTGAACCGACAATAAAGCAAGGATCGTATATACATGCGCTGAGGCGTTGAGGTGTCATCGGAACTTCAGTCTAGCGACTAGGCATTCGCATCTTTCCTATATGTTGCCGCGATCTCCTCATGGTCATCGATTATCTTCTTCCAGTGCAGATTGGCCCAGGTTTCGGGGTGTTCGACAGCTTCGGCGTACTGCTTCAGGGCGATCACACACTGCTCAGCCCATCTCTGCGGGCTGACCCCGCCAACGCCAGTGCCGAGTGGGGTCATAAGTATGGTTTTGATCTCTTTCGCTCCAGTACTTGATCCAGCAGAGGTCGATGCTCGCACGTCTCGATTGTGATTATCGACCGCACAAAGCAAAGACCAGACACACTCGTAAACAACCTCAACATCCCACTCAACGACGTCTGGAATGCGCATGGTCGGACAAAGTAGCAGGTACTTTGTATCCCAGGGATTCCGTGTTGATGTTCTCGATTGGCCGGTTGCTTCATCGGAATCAAGCGGCACGATCGTGCAGGTTCCAGGTGGAGCAAAACCACGCCATTCCTCGTACAGGACCTTCTGTGCCTTTCGCGTGATCCAGCCATAATCATCCTTCGGTCCATAGGTTCGTGCCAAGGCATCGTCAAAAGCTCCATCTAGGCGGCCGTACGAGTTTGCTGGAGAGACCACAGCATGGAGCTGGAGATTTTCGGGCAGGAACTTCAAGCCGCAGTTGTGAATCGTAATTTGAGTCTTCTGGCGCAATGATGGATAGCACTTCTCGACTGCATCGTTGAAGGCATCTGAGAACCTCTCGTGCATGCACAGAAGGTGGAAGTCGGGAAGGATCTTGACGCTGTGTACACCAGCAGAACTGGACTGCAGCGATTCCGAGTCCGACATTGTGTGTCGATTGACCCTAGGTCTGATGAGTCCGGAGGCCAAGGTGGTGAGTTGAGCAAACCAAGACATAAATGTGATCTGTACATGCGCTGGTGCCTGTTCCGAGCGCTTATTTGGTCATTGGAGGATCTGCCACGTTGCGAAGTCTATACAGCACGATCTCACAGCCGATGCTCTCGACATAGCCAATGAAAGGCCTAGTCGTGATTTGTCAGTGTCAAGGCTCTCGAAGAGCTCGGTGTCTTGCCCACCGTCCTCACTCAGTCACAGCAGAGGGCCTCTTGCTGCCGGGGGATTGGGTATGGCTGTAGCAAATACGACCGAGACCACGACAGAAGAACGTGTGGGCTCAAGCAAAGATTGTTCCATACACGTCGGGTGTTGTCGATGTTCATGTCACTCAAAGAAAGGAACCGCGACCTCAAGTCAACGACACCTTCTCCCAGACCCTCGCCCCTGCCTAGGTTCCTCCCAGGGTTCAACTTCGGCTCCTCAACCAATCAAACACCAGCCTCGAAGCCACTTCTCCTAGACCTTCAACATCAAAACCTCCACTGCACAGATTCCAATTCACCTCGTCTACACATTGACGCATATCTCCTCTGGACACAATGGACGCAGGCCCGACCGAAGGCCCGGACCCCTTCAGCCGGGCCCTGCCCCTCCCCTTCCGCCTCCAGCTCGAAGTAACCCTCGGATTCTGGCTCTGGGCCCTTAACCTCCACGGCTTCCATCTCTTAAACATCGACATCTTCAGCCTTATCCGCTACCCCATCCGCCCCGATGGTGAAGAACCTGCACTACACGTCTCGACGTACCGACTCGCGGGAATCTTGAGCGGGATGTGGATGTTTGCGATTGTGGTGTTCTGGAATGTCACGAGGGGCCAGGCGGAGCTAGTGGTTCAGTACGATTGGATTCCGAATGTGTTGTTTTTTGCGATGATGGGAGTTTTGATTCTGCCGCGGATCGGGGTTGGGAAGATGATGTTCGGGACGAGGAGTTCTCATGGGATAGTGAGGCTTTTTCAGGGTTTGAAGAGGTGTGCTATCGGGGGCGTTGCGAAGCCCAAGCCGGAGAAGTTTGGGGATGTTTTGTTGGCGGATGCCTTGACGTCGTATTCGAAGCCGATCTCAGAGGTGGTTGTGACGTTTTGTATGTTCTTCAAGGGACTGCATACGACGAACAAGCCGGACCGACTTTGTGCGCATGAGGCGATTGTGCCGTTGGCGATTGCGTGGCCGTTTGTGATTCGGCTGAGTCAGTGTTTGAAGGAAGGGCAGAGGGCGAACGCGTTGAAGTATGCCACTGCGTTTCCGGTGATCGTTTTCAGTTCGATTGCGAGGAACAATCCGGGCTACCAATTCTTCTGGTAAGTCATGCGCCCCTCCCCTACCATCATCAATGCTGCTCCGACTCAGACTAAATTCTACCCAGGACCCTAGCAGCCCTAACAAACTCCCTCTACTCCTTCTGGTGGGACGTCTCAATGGATTGGGATCTGACACTCCTCTCGCAAACCTACCACGCCCAACCAGAAAAGCCCTTCGGCCTCCGTCGACATCGCATTTTCAAGCTGCCAATGATTTACTATGTGGTCATCGTCTTCGACCTCATCTTTCGCTTCGCCTGGTCAATGAAGCTCTCACTACATCTGGTGTATCTGGACGGAATCGAGGGCGGTATTTTCCTCTTGGAGATCATGGAACTGTTACGGCGGTGGGTCTGGGTGTACTTTAGAGTCGAGACGGAGTACGTACGGAATTTGCCAGGAACGAGTATAGATCTGTAACGATCGGAAGACGGAAACAGGAATGTGCAGGAATCAAGAGTGGTATCAGGTATCAGGTATCAGTCGTAAAGTCTCGGTTCATTGCACCTCCCACAAGGCCTTCTGTCTACTATACATCTGATTTTTCCACGTAGCTACCTGACGCTGTCTTTCTCCGCAACTGTTGTGCTTCCAACACTTCCAACTACCCTTCCCATCCCCGTTCGTCAGCAAGGTATACCCATATCCTTGCTTTCCCCATAACATCTATTCCAATAGGCGTGCAGCAGCGCAGTGCAAGTGTCAGCAAGAACGAGCGTCCCATCATAACGCCTGCCTGTGGATATAATATCAACGTCTGTGTCGCTGACAACCGTTCTTTTCCTCAAACGCCTCCGCTAGCTGTGGACAAAAGTAGGTGTAGTTTCGTAGACAATGCAGAAGAAGACGTAGTAGTTGCGTAGTAGTAGGGCGGTGTTGTGGTGTCGTTCGTCAATTCTCGTTCGCCTCCAGGTGCCAGGTATCATGTCGTCAAGAAATGAGGTCGTGCAGTACGCATAGCATTAGCTCTCGCTCGAGAGAATGATAAAATGTTGTTCCCAAATCCAGCCAAGTTCGTTATTAGCATCGTCCTGATTCTTAGCCAGCCACAATTCACCCTTCTGCGCTACGACATCGAACACTTCGCCTTGGACGTACTGCAAATAGGGATAGCCAGCTTCTTTGCGGGTCTTGTCGATGCTGAACTCGAATAGACTTGCGCAGATGAACATGACTTTGGTGTCTTCAGGTGCGTTTCTCGATACAGAAGCAGGCTCTTGTGACGACGGGCGGCCCATCTCAGGAGGAAGTGCTGAATTGAAGAGGCCAGAAGAACGATAATTGTCTTCGCTCTGACCTGGTCGTGGCGTAAAGTAGGTAGCGTCTGAGCCGCGCGAAATTCGTTGGGTATCAGAGCTCTGGCGCGAGTATGTGGGGAACGCACCAGGCACGTTAGGTGTGTTCGCAGTTGCAGGTCTGCTGGTCGTGAAGGAGGAGCCAGGCGTCTGCGAGTTGGACCCTGTTCGTTGGCTTGTCTGTGCTGAAGCTGGCGTTGGCGATACCGCTGTACGGCCAGACATCGACGAGTTTGAGCGAATGCGACCGTCCAAGGGGAGAACGGGTGGCATCGTTTCTGTGGCCGTCGAGTATATGCCACTGTGGCGCCTTGTGTTCGGTGCAGTCGAGGCTTCGCTGCCAATCGAGAGCGTTCGCTTGTGGAGGGTCGATGGTCGGCGAGACAAGCTGTCATCGTATGGCGTCGGAGTTGGCGACAGGAAGTTCGCTGCCTCGATTTTCAACGTGCCGTTGCATATCGACAGCTGCTGTAAGCTCTTCTCAACCTCCGCGTAGTCAGGTTTGAATGCTGGCTCGATCTCTTGGATACTCTTCGGTACATCCACGGCATCCAGGAGTGGTTGGAGCTTTCTCTCCCAGGTGTTGTGCCACTTGAGCTGGATGTCCAAAAAACAGTGCAAAGTGTTCTGCACGAGCTGTGCAGTCAAGTTGTAGAGCTTGGGCAGATCATCTTTGAGCGTCTCGTTCAGCGCCACATATTGATCTGATGCCTCAAGTGTCTTCTTGTCTGGCTTGACACCGCGACGTTCCTCGGACTTGCATTTGGCGTAGTCCACAATGCGTCTCTTGCGCTTGTTGATTGCATTCTGAGGCCCTTCGTGCAGCTTGATGCACTGAATCATTGGCGCAAGTACGCGCTTTGTGATATCCGCCTTGTGCTCGTTGAATGCAATCGTCGCCAGTTCATGGATAACCTGACCATACCTGCGCCACTTGCTTACGGCCACAGTGTCGGGGTTTGTTCTCAGGTCGATGAAAAGCTGGAGGCCTGTGGCATAGTTATTGACTAGCTCAATTGCCTTGTCAGCTCGATGCACGTAGTCCTGAACGTCGCGCATACAGATCTGCAGCCGGATGAAATGCCCGCCAAATTTGTGCGCCAGTTCGTCGAACTCTGGATCCTGGAAGACCTCAGCGATGCCCACTCGCTCCTTGAGCTTCTCAGTGCGACGTCCAAATGCTTTCGCCAGCCCACTGCGGATGTCTGACTCCTTGCGAGCCTTGCTTGGGTTCACAATCTGATCGACGATGTCTGCACGCTTCTTGGCGTCGTTGATGCGCGTCAACATGCTGATCGAATCCTTGGCTGCCGTCTTGAGGTCCTCGTGATCAGGATGATCTGCTGGAGTGGTCTCTAGAAGCTGCTGAAGTAACATGGGATACTTTGCCACTCGCTGTGTTGGCTTGACAAGAAGCGAGTCAAGATCCCATGCTGCCGTGATATCACTCGCGTTTGCATGGCATTCATCCAACCAGCATTTGACAGTCGTGATGTTTTGTATCGCCGATAACCGCTGGTTGGCTGCATCGTGGTTTCTCAGGTAAGTTCCATAGACCTGCTCCATCTGCGCTAAGTTTATCAGGAAAGTGCGACCGATGGTAGTCGTGCGGTCCTTCTCATCATCCACAGGTTCCTGTTGTGATGTCTGACCTGTGCCATCGCTTTGTGTGGTCGAGAAGCTGCCACGCTTGTTCATCCAGCGATGCTGCTTCGGAGGCACATAGACTTGCGTTGCAGCTTTGCGCATCCCATCATAGAAGCTCAATGCGAAGCGTTCGATGTCATCGCAGTTGCCGAACAGTACCTTTTTATCTTCAGGTGCCACAAGCTCAGGTGTGCAAGTCGCCTTGTAGATGTCCTCGATGATCTTGAGATCCTGATGATACGAGTTCTCGGTGTCAAGCAGTTCCTTTATGATATGGCGACGTTTGAGTAGACGTTTCTGCTCGGGACCCGGCGAGGTAACCTTCGTCAGCCGTGACTGGCTGTCACCGCACGTATCGAACGATGCTTGCCGAGTGGAGCCTCCAGTATTGAATGAAGTCATCGATTGCGAGCCAGGAAGCTGCGTTGGCATACGTTGGCTGTCCAGCGATGGCCGTGATGACTCCGACGCTCCCCAGGTAGTCTTCTGATATCTTGGTGACAGCTCACTCGAATCTCGCACGGAACATTCCTTGGCGGATGCCATGTCGGGTAGCGCAAATGGCAATCTCGAGGCCGAGTCAGGTGGTACTGGAGGCGGCGCATACGATGGTAGCGGAGGTGCTGATGTTTGCAGGGGTGATGCCACCGACGAAGACGGCGAGGTCATTTCCGCAGCGCGCGCGCCCGCTGCCTGAATGTCGGCCATATCGAGTGCACCAATCGTCGATATCCTCAATCCGCCCTCGCCGAGGCTTGGTGCCAACGAAGCACTGACTGGGCCTGTGCTTGATCGCGGTGTGTATCCGGCATCCTTGGGAGGTGGAAGTGGCCTTTCCTCTTCTTGTTGGTGCTGAGTGAATGGATCCTCGCCCCTGTGCTGACGCGCCCAGTCCTCGTCTGCCTTACGGATCTTGGCTTGAAAGTCTTCTTCTTCTTCATGTGCATCGTTCATGTCACTGCCGTACACGATGACGTGGCCTGGCTCGAAGTCTTCCGGCATGGGCGGTGTGTCTGGCGTGACGGACGGGATCTCATAGGTGGTCGCATCCAGCATCTGTTTGCCATTGGAGTGCTCTAGTGGTGTTCTATTGCTCAGAATACTGTCAAGCAGACTCTCGATCATGTGCGCATTTGAACCTCCATTGGCTGAGATGCGCTTTAGGTCCACCATATGGTGGGTATCCAACTCTTCCATCATCTCCTCTGTGACAGTGCCGGTCGTGCGGTAGTATTCGAGCACACTGGCAAACGTGCCGTTGTTGTTTGTGTCGTGATTGTCTACCGCTCGTAATTGCTCGGGTTCGAGGACGGCAGGCTTCAGAGTGTCATCACAGTTGGGCAGCCTACGCGGAGTTACTTGCGCAGGGTCATCAAGGAATGTCTCAGTCTCTTCGACGGGAGAATCCATGAAGCCATTGGCCGTGAACGCCTCGTGGTTGTACTGCTGCGCTACTCGTGCATCGTCCTTGAAGCGGTCACTTTGCTGCACATCTTCAGAGTCGCGGTTAACATCATTGGACCATTGGTCCGCATGTGTTGTGAGATTTGGGTCATCGTCAAGCATGATTCGGATGGAACCTTGGTCGCCGCTCAAGCCATTCCCGCTGAGGGCCCACCCATTACCCAGATCGCTGTGACTTCGATCAACAGAAGCACTTTCATCTGCAAATTCTGTGCCCGTCCGACTCGATGTTGAAGGGCTTCTTTCACGCATGCGCATGACATTGTCCAGAACGCTTGGACTTTGCGCCTCATGCGCATGCGCGTCTTGGGCCACATCAATGGCCGTAAGTTTGGGCGGCGGTTGATACGTTGCTGGTGTTAACAATATATGCGTTTCTTCGGCTGCCTTTTTGGGAGCAGTTGTTGCTGGGTCCGCTGCGGGCCGGCCAAGGACAGGACTTTCATCCTCGAACATTGTTCGGTCGGTGTGACCAGTCAGAGGCTCAGGACTGACAAAACTTGGTGCCGCGAGTCCCGCAGTATCGAGGCTCAACGTTCGCGCGTGGCTTTGGTGCTCTGGGACTGCGTCGTGGGCAGTTGATCGCGGCGTCTCGAGGGCAGCATCCTTACCCTGCCATTGATCCCCGTCCCGCTGCATGTCGGCATCTGCACCACTGGAGACTTGCCCATGATCGCTCGAAGCCAATCTCGCAGCAGCACGCAAAGAAGGGCCTCTAGACCTGCTTCGCGACTGACTTCTCTTCAAGCTCTCATAAGACTCAGCAGACTTCAAGCTCTGTGATATCGCCCTCTGTATTCGTTCTCTGCGCTCTGCAAAGTCTACATTGTTCAGCTCGGGTATCTTTCGTCTCGATCGCTCGCTCTGGGGATCGTAAGGTTTCCCGAGCCATTGCTCGCTCGGCCTCCTGCCATCTCTTGGATAATTCGCACTCAGCGCGCCTTGGAAACGCTCAGCTGCGCGTGCACGGCTGGCAGAAGTGGTCGCCGAACTCACGGGCTGCCTAGGCCGGGATGAACGTAGCGGAGGCGAGGTCGTCGGAAGAGGCGCCACGATTTTGGCAGAGAGCGTCTGGCCCGACGGAGTGGTGGGCATATTGGGAGGATGATATCGGCTTCGAGCGTTTGGATTGCTGTTCTCTTTACCTTTCGAAGGCGTCGCTGGACGTATTCGACTGGGAGATTTGGCAGCTCGTCTTCGGTCGACAGGGTTGGACATGACCGAAGGGGGGCGAGAGTAGCCATTCGAAGAAGCACCGGAATCGTCCGACATCCCACGGCTGCTGACTGGTATTCTCGAGGCTGACGGAGAATTCGCGTGCCGGGTGTTACGAGTTCCTGAATCTGGTGGGGTGGGATACAGCCCGGGTATCATCTGCGCATTCAAGTTGGGCATGCTGGGCATGACTTGCGGCTTCATCTGGTCCATATCGCTTCGACTTCGCTTATGACTTAGCTTCTGCTGCGATGGCTGTATTCGGTATTGCAAAGAGATGTCCTGATGAGATTGGCTGCGTCCATGACCGAGTGCAATGCTGCTCTCGCTACCACGTCGCGGTGCTTTCTGGAAGGTGGGAAGTGGTCCATAATTGCCCAGGTCGAAGTTGCCATTCCACTTCCCATCCGCGGTGATCTCACCAAACAGAGGCCTCGAGCTGGCATACTGTTGCTTGTTAGGCGACCTTGCACGTTTCGGGCTGAAGGCAGCATGAGGCTTGCTTCGCGTCGTCTTCATTGTGCCAGTGCTGGTGCCGGAGGAGAACGAAGAGTTTGACAGCTCGAATGACGTCGATGGTGACTTTCGCGGCAGCCTGTGCTCCGGCATGCGTTTCTGCAGGCGTCTCGTCTCGCCCTCACTGCTGCCGCCGCCGCTGGTGGGAGATCTCTGCGCGTTTCTGCTGGCGGTCGTTGGTCGTCTGTATCTGTCTCTGCTGGTGCTGACTGCGAGTGGTGGCGGCTGGGGAGCGGATCCCACCGCGGCACTCCGGTCGAACCTATTTCTCATATCTTTGACGGTGCCTGGCGTTGGCAGCAATACCGGGTTGAGCGCGCTGCCTGAGGCAGAGCGAAGTTGTTTTGTTGCAGCGCGCGAGGCGGCATCACCGCCAGTGCCAAGAGGTCCAGGCTCTGTTGCTGGAGCCCCTGCTGCTGCTGCTCCGCCTGCTGTAGCACCATGTCCGTAGTATAGATCAACATCGTCAGGCGCGGCCATGTAGAAATCGGGACCCGCCCCGTTTGGGCTCAGCAGCACGGGCAGCGTGTCTGAGCGGTCGTTCATGGCATGTGCATATCGTGGTGAGTCCCGCCGGTTATGGCATATCGGTGACCGCGCTGTGGTGCCGTAAGATTCCGGTGCTAAGAGCGACGCAGCAGTGGTCTCGGTCTCGATGCTTGCTGGCAGGCCTGTCAGGCCGTCGACACTAGCAGGCTATCTCCACTCCCGCCAGATTTCAGATTGCAGCGGGGATGTGCGACGCGAGAGCAAGAGTGCGGCCAATGCGTAGGTTGTGATCACGGTGCGATGTTGGGACGGTCGCGGCGGTGGAGAATGAATGACTGTGGGAGCTGTGGTGAGAGGTCGCTATGTCTGAGGTTCTGCACGAAACACGGCCCTGTCCACTCGTTTGTGGCGGTTGACGAGTGGCTCACCAAGTCCGAGCGCCCCTTCTTCAGAACCTGGAAATCGGATGGAAGAAGCCGACGATCCTAAAAACGGCAGTGTGGCAGCAACACATGGAAGATCATCGACGACACATCCCACACCAAATCAGTCTATGCTCCAATGAATTTCCCAATAAACCTCATCACTACGACGCACGCCTCACTCCTCGCCCCTGGTCACCACCAACGGGCGGAACACCTCATGCGGAGAACACGTGCAAACAAACAGGTTCTCCAGCGCTCCTTCCGTTTGCTCATGCAAGCTTGCGTACCTCCGCGTGTACGGTAGCGTCTAAGGTACATCTTAGTGCCCAAAAACCGGATCACACCTCACAGCTCCCCGCCCAGAACGCTAGACGAGTACTGACGGCCTATCTCATGGTGCAGCAACGGCAAGGCGTTGACTGTTGACTGTTGACTGTCGACAACTGACTGTGCCGCAACCCTGGCATCGTACCTTGCAGTGCCAATTTTCTAGGATGGGCGACGTGTGCGACCACACTTGGGTGGGATCGTTAATTATATCTATTATGGCGTACCGCGATTGTGAGAGAAGGAGAAGTGCGATCGTGAGATGATTGGCTAAGTGATTTATGAGGCAGGAGGTGAGATGAGTGGTGCATTGAGAGCTTCTAGCTAGCTGGCGTGTGTAACACTGCCAATTGTTTTCTGGAATCCACAGTGAAAGAATTCTCATGCACTGAAAGCAAGCCATCTGTGCATGCTTTCGAAGTTTCGGTGACCTTGTGGCGAGCTCAACGCCTACACATATTGCGCCAGTCTCTTTTCCTGGGCTTGTGCGACTATGCACTTGTCAAGTCTGCAAGGCACTTTTGACTGCTCCTTTGCATGGAAGTGATCGTAGCAAACATGTCTCATCAACCTCACGCCCCGTTTGTGGACGCCATGCCAGCTTCGCCCTTCTCCATCTGTGTTACAGGCCAGTCAGTGCTCTCCTCCTTTGACTGACGTTGTATGCAACGTTGCTTACCTTGTCCAGTATGTTCTCGATCTGCCGATGCTCGAAGTTGAACCGCGGATACAAGAACGGCCTTAGATCGTAGCGATTATCGTCTGGCGTGTACGACTCCAGATACAGTCCCGGTGTCATCGTTGTCATCTTGTGGCGGTTGATGGCGTAGTAGTACATGAAGTTGCGCACTTTGGTGTAGACATCACGCGGCTGCATCTTGTTCTTCCAGTCCACTACGAGACGCTTGAACATGCCGACGTAGCCCAGCTTCTCCGTCTTACGCAGGCGTCCAAGGATCGATAGCTCGTCATACGTGAAGCCCATGTCCACCTCGTCGCTCTGAACGTACGTTTCTGTAATCGGCTCCAGCTCGGCTGTAGGCACGGCGTCCAGGAACTGTTGCAAGATTGGCAGGTCGAAGTTGGTCTCTGCCCAATTGATGAAGCGCTTCAGATCAGTCTTGGAGATGCCACCAATAGGGTTGATGTCAGCGGAAGAGCAGTCGTATTTGGTCAAGTAGCCACGGAGGCACTCGTCGACATTGGCAGATCCAAGAACCAGGAGACCACCTGCACCGCCACGAGACGTAGGGATGAGCTGCCCAAGTGCGTATGCCAACACCATACGAGAGCGAGATTGGAAGTTCTGCAACGCCAGGTTCTCTGCCTGCGAGCCACCATGCACCTTGAATTTGGGCACGAAGTCAAGAATGCCGCTCACTACCGAGTGCAGCGACTGCACCATCGGGTCGATGTTCGTGTCGATGTGATGCGCGCCAATGGCTGCAGCGAGCTCTTTGGCACGGCTTCGCGTCTCGGCCGAGGACTGCTGCTGCATGCCCATGAAGACAGTACTGAACACCTTGCTGCAGAACTGCTGTGCTGTCAGTTTGGTTGGGTCAGATCCAGCAAGTCGTTTGGCGTCCTTGATCACATCTGGATTGCCCTGTGCGATCTCAGCAACGACCAGCCGGCACATGCTGAAGACGATAGTCGCTGTGGCACAGCTGTCAATGCCACCGCTGAGAGGTACCAAGTAGCCGGCAGCACTGGATCGACGGAGGTAGTCCCACAACCAGCAAGCTGGACCCAAAGCAATCTCTTCTTCCGGCAGGTGGTATCGAGGTTCTCTTACGGATGTCGGAGGCTCTGTGAGTTCCAGTCCCGCTGAGCAAAGTCTGAATGGTACCTGAATGCGCTCGAGTTTGTGCACCTCTGGGTCGTTGGCCTGCACGCCTCGACTTCTCGATGTACGATATGGCCACATCGCGTCCAGGTCGACGACTGCGGTTTGCACTTCGACGTCTCGCAGCGAAAATTGGGCCCCTTGAGCTACCACTTGGCCATTGTTCATGATCATAGCACATCCATCGTAGTACAATCTGTCGCCATCACAGCCTTTCTGATTTGAGTACATGTAAACACCTCCAGTCTTGGTCGTGGCTTCCCTGATGAGATTGATTCTAGTATCCAGCTTTCTTAACTCGTGATGGCTTCCGCTCGAATTGAGGATGATCTCGATACCGGCAAGAGAGTACGATGCGTGGGGCGAGTTCGGCGTCCAGAGTTCTTCGCAAGTCTCTGATGCGAATGTCGCATCTTCTGTCTCGAATAGCACCTCGCCGATTGTCGTGATCCGCTGCTGTCTTGATGACGACTGGATGACTTCGGGCAGCTTATAATCCTCAGCCCTCTGTCGGGGCCAAGCTGTGAAGTATCTCATTTCACGGAAGTTACCATCGTTGCAGAGATCGAGCTTCGGTCTTATAGCCAGTACCTCTCCATTGAGAGCGATGAGTCTTGCGTTATATGTGCAGCTTTGGTGTTCGACTGGAAGTCCCAGATCAATGACAATGCCTTGGCAGTCTTTGTGTGAGATGATGGCAGCTGCTATTCTCCATGAATGATCGTACACGTCCTTTTCGAGCCAGTGATCGAGCAGTCCGTAACCTGGTATGCATCTGTAGAAAGAGCGTCAATGCTTTGCCGCTTTTTGGCAGAGCCCTACGGGATGTACTTAAGATCGACGCGTTGCTAGCTCCGTTGCACTGAATGCGATGGGATATACTCACAATTCAGGCGTGAGGATCAGGGTCGCACCTGCCGCTTTTGCTTGTCTGATTGCCTCGATTATACGATCGCGATTGCCGTCCCAATCCAGGACCCACTGATTCAGCTGTGTTGTCGCTAAAATGCACTTGCGCGCCATTCTGATGTTTCGGTGTCAGATTTCTTGATGTCCGAAGTGGTTGGTATTGGATGAGTCGACTCTATAAGGTGAACTAGTCAGAGATCTCGGCACGCTCCGCTGCACCCGCTCCTCAAACACGACAGGAACGTCGTGAAGCGCTTCCGTTACCAGAGTGCTGTGAAATAGGGACGAAGCGATGCGTTGACGCGATGATGCTTCGAAAGGGCAAGCAGTTGCTAGATGTAGCTGCGTCCTTGCGAGCACCTCTTTTGTTGGAAACCCTTTCACCACAGCTTCAATCCAGTAGCGAACTTCTATGCAGCTGGCCGCTTCAACTTACATTCACTTCAACATGCATTAGCAACATGAAGGTCGAGCCCGCATCATCACGGACTCACACATGCAGACGTTTTCTCCATCCCGGATTGGATGCTCGGGCGATTGGCACCGAAAGGGACCACTTCATCAACGGCGATCTAAATTGCTGACTAGGGTCCCAAGCAAGCTCGCAATCTTGAACGAAGTGAAAACGAGCAAATCTTGGGTAGCACAGCTGCTCATTGCGATTGGCGACGGTGGGCAAGCAAGCACGAGCAGATGCGCTGCATGCGACGGCATTGTACGCGTCACACGCGGAACACCAAAGCAAGATGCGCAAGAGCAGCTCAGTAAAGTCCGAGAGCTACTGTAGACCCGCCAGTTCTTCCAGAGGCTAGAGCTAGGGAGCTTCACGCTTGTGAAAGAGCCGCATCCAAATGTGGCTAGAGCGAAGGGCGCCGCGGCAGATCTGCTTGCCATCTTGTTGGGCGATGCTTGGCAACGTTGGACAGATTCCACGTGTTGCTCATCGACGGCGTGTTTCTGTAGCATTTGGAGGCACTCTATCGCCTGCCTTGGGTAGCAATTGTACTGCGCCCCACCATTGACAGTTCTGAACAGTATCCGCGGTGGTTATAAGCCTTATCTGTGCGAGGGCATAGCTCGGTTTTGAGTGAAACTACAGCGGTTATCCGTTGCCACAGCTGCAGCAAGCTAGTGAAGCACGGACGACAGACTGGAAGGAACCATGCATCCATAAAGAAGTGGCCTGCCACCGCCCGCCTCGCACCGCTTCCACCACTTCCACCACTTCCTCTTCTCCAGCATCTCGCCATCAACAACAAGCAGCTCACTCACACTGCGAATCCATTGCTGAAGCGTATCATCTTCAATCAACCAAAAGGTATGTTCAATGCCACCCACCAGACAACCACCGTCGATCGTCGTTCATTGTGTTCCTTGCACGAGAACCAGAGCTGACGCGGTCCGCGCCTTTTAGATCCATCCTCCCAGCAACGATTGTTTCATTCTCAAGACCAGCAACCACCATGTTCCGCTCCGCTCTGCTCGTCACCGTCACGGCGCTTTCCGCCGTGGTCAGCGCCCAGAACTACTCCACCTCTGGCCCGCTCAGCGTCGATGTTAGCCAGATCGACACTGCCACTCGCCAGTCTTGGTGCCGCGCGCAGACCAACTCTTGCCCGGAGATCTGCGGTGGTCAAGCCAACCCAAACACTTGCGACCAGGTAAGCCTCCTGCTCGCGGGTCACGACTCGCCATCTCCATCTCCATCATTCCCGCGAACTGTGATCACTGACATATACCTCCTAGACCACCCTCAACTACACCTGCACCTGCACCGACGGCAGCACACCCAACATCACCAACTACGACCAGACCATCCCGTCCTTCATCTGCGCCCAGTGGAAGTCGAACTGTGTCGCCAACCACCCTAACGATCTGGATGCCCAGACGGGCTGCTTGTCTGTGGTCTGCGGAAGTAAGAACGCTACCAGCGGCGAATCTACCGCTTCCTCATCATCAGCTTCCTCCCCATCCTCCACCTCCAGCGGCTCTGCTGCAACCGGCTCTGCAACCCGCTCAGCATCTGCATCTGGTTCATCCGCATCGGCGACCGCATCGAGCGCCGCAATGGCTCTGAACATTGCCCAGCATTACGGTACTACCATCATGGGTGCTGGTCTCCTCGCGGTCTTCGGTCTCGCCCTGTAAGGAGGAGATACATGGTTGTGGTATATTTGCAGTAATGTTTGGTACGGGTGAAACACAAGTTCGTGTTGGCGGAGAACACCCTCTGTCGGCTCAGACGGATGTAAGACATCGGAAGCTTCACGGTCCATGGTTCACGAGGTAACGCAAGAGCATGCATGTAATAGTCGATTCTCCAGCGTTGAAGCGTTGGAAAGATTTGATACGCGTACAGAAAAGTCTCGCGCTGAATGCAAGCGTTGATGTTCTCAACGTTACCTTTCCAAGTACCATGATCACGCACGTCGACCAACTGTCGTCGTGGTAGCCGAGCGATGTTTCAATGTCACGTTCTCTGACGATGTGCCCTTTACCGACTATGCGCAGGTGCGGAACAGCCCATGTCAGCCATGTCAGCCACACTTGCCCTCCGCATGTTCGTGTCCGTTACCAGGATTTGCATGACTATTGACCAGGATCGATAAGACAGAGACAAGCGTCTCAAGAGAGCCCATGCTTCACATCCTATGAGCGGTCAGACGTCGAAACAACAGGAGCTTTGCTTTCCCAGGATCTAGCATGGAAGTCAATGAGCCGTTCGTTCATCGCGATCAACCTCGCTCTACACAGCAGCGAACATCCGCAAATGAGAAGCAAGAGAACGAGACCTACGTGAATAAACTGGAAGTAGAAGTATATCGTTGTAGGCACTACTGATCTTTCGTAGTGCTCGTGGCTCCACAGCCGTCTACACCTGCTTCACATCAGCTCCTCGAAACCGCTTCTTTCGGATTCTCGCGAATCATCTCGTGATTGTCGTGCTGATCTCGGTCACATGTCGACTTCTTTCTTCACCATAACATCCATCTCGGCCTCCGACTCTGGCACACTCTCCTCAGGTAGTAACTTCGCTACCTTGGTCCCCTGCTCTGTCTTGGCCCGCCTTTCCCGCTCCAGCAAGTGCTCAACTGGAGCGTAAGCTTCATTCTGACGCTTCAGTGCCTGCCGTGTATCGTGCTCGACTTTTTGGCTCACATGCTCACCTACAGGCTGTGCGGTGCGTCTGGCAAGACCATGGGCTCCAAATTCAGCTGGCATCGGGACGTACGCTGGACCTGCATTCTGTGAATCAAAGCTTGCCATGGAGCTAAAGGTCAGCGGGAGCTGATTCAGCTGTACTGAAGGCGCTGGACTCTGTACTACTGGCGATGCAGAGACAGGCGTAGCAGGTCGATTGCTCCTCCGCCTCTTCCAAGCCTTGTACGCTGCCTCTGAAGCCTTGGGGCTAAGCACCGCGTGAGACTTGTCCGCCTTCCAGTCTTGGAGTGTGGCGCCTGTGGTGTTGTTGATGACGGTACTCTTAAGTGCATCATGCTGTGGCTCGAAGTTGGAGCGCAGGATCTTCCCCTCACGAGGCGCTGGAGTGCTTGGCCTGGATCTCGGGGTTGTGGTTCTGGACATAGTAGTGCTGGAGAGTGTGTTGACTGGCGCGAACCGGATGGGTGCTCCATATGGTGGTGTGGAGGCCGGAAGGATAGGCCGTGTTGATTGCTGGTGCTGGCTCTGCTAATGGTGGCGATGAGGCCATTGTATGCTACTGTTTGGCGCTACATTGTCAAGGACAGTCTCATGCTTACGAAGTCAGTGACTTGCACATGCTATGCCGCTCTGAATAATCACATGTGCAGCTCGTGGGGCCAATCGGATTGTCCGGGGTATTGAGGACGCCAGCAAATATGTCCTAGCAAACGCGCTTGCGATTCCGTAAAGCACTAGCTTCATCGGAGAGGTCCGTGCAGGCTTCACGAGTGAATGCAGATTCCTTTATGAGCAAGTGAAAAAGGACAATGCACGACGCGGGTCTCGAGTCGAGCGTCGAGGCTGTGCTCTCGATTCCCGCTCTGTACTTGTTGAGCGCGCCTGTCTTCTTTGTGGTCTCGAAGCAATAGACTTGTTTGTACTTCCATTTACTTATTTCTGAGTCAAATCTCTTTGGAGAAGGCCAATGCAAGATGCGGTCCCGAGTCATTAAAGCTAGGCTCTGTGCTACTACTCTGTGTATGTTGAAGGCTCTCGTCTCCTTGAAAGCGCCGCACTAAGAGTAAGCGTACATTCTCGCGAGTGAACAAGTAACGCTAATGAAGTACAAAATCCTCGACTTAAACGTCAAGGCTCAGCTACTGGCTACTGCTCTGTGCTCGTAAGCGCCCTCGGGTTCTCCGGAGTACCGCGCTACAGCTGCTTCTCTGCCCCGTCTCGAAGTCCACCAAACAATACATGCATCTTTTATGTATTATTTGCTGACAATTCTGACATATACTGTTACATACCACTTAGCTTCACTTGGGCTGTCTATGAAGCGTATAGACATGACTGAATGAACATTCCCGTGCTTGACGCGCTGTTTCAGGCCAGCCGTGGACTCTCTGCTGTCAATGCTCGCTCCGTCCTTAATGAGAGCTCTTGTCTTCTCTGGGGTGCTTGCGCTTATCTTGATCAAGATCGACTCATGGTGTGGAAGTTGGGCGTTGCATGTGACAAAAGTAAGTGCGAAGTGGTCCATCGCTAGCAGTGCTCGACGCGACTCTCAACCCAATCGCTGAACACTCTGCTATTGACACTCGCTTTGTACTTCTTCAGCGATTTTGTGCTCTACTGAGCGAGGCGTCGCAATCAGAAGCGTCATCTTCACAAGCCCATTGAGCTCACATACGATTTCACATGCTGCGCGGCTTCACTTTGGCCATTTCTCAAACTTCCAATGCATGAGTGGGTGATTGTTCACAGCGCTTCATGCGACGCTTTAGTCCGGGCTCGTCAGTAGTCATGAGGGGTCGTGCTGGACATTCGTGCCTCGAGCACAGTGAAAATCTTTGCAAGAGCAGAATTGCTCGGTGTCTTAACGTGTGGGCCATAGCTCTCGAAGCATGTGAGCGAGAAATATTCGGCCCGACCATAATTCCGGTTGCAATGAAAATGCTTCCTTCAGGCATCCTGTTTCCTCTTCTCTTCACATTGCCCTCTGGCTATCGTGCGAGATCAGGATATCACACTGATCCAGGCATGAGTATAGCAATGCCTACAAGCTCCGTCACCCATCAAATTGTACCCATACAACCAGTACAGGACTGATCTCTCGTATTCGCACCGCACAACTGGGAACATGAATTCACAACAGGTCTCCTGGAGCATAAGGAGTACATACAGCAGGCACCACGATTCCGACCTGACGATCCCATGAAGCAGGCATCCAACAACATGCTCAGGCATCAACATTGCCGGGTATGTAAGCACTAGTTTTGCCCCAATTGCTTATACTGCACATCTGCAGCGAGGATCACCTGAACTCAATTCCTCCAACCCGGCTCTAAGTCTCATTGAGATCCACAATGCCGCTCAGGAATTGTTTCCACCGCGACCGTATCTTTGGAGACGGCCAAACATCACCCAAGGCCAGAGCAACCACGACTTTTGACAGCATGGCCCCATACTAGACCAAAGGATATCACTTCAATCGCGATACTCTTGCCTCCACGCGCCTTAATCTTCAGCACAAGATGTGGATTGATAGCAATGGCTGTCACCTTCATCCTAGTATTCCTGCTCCGGAGAATGCATTGATTGCCGATATTGGCTGCGGTACCGGGATCTGGGCTATTGAGGTCGCGAGGGAAAAGCCGGAGAGTTGCGTTGAAGGTATTCGATGAGTAATCCTGGCGCACGTTGATTGTTCGTTGTGTTGAATCGTCATTAGCGTTTGATCTTTCCCTCGCCCAGGCTCCGCCGAAGGAGTGGTGTCCGAGCAATGTGACATTCGATCAGCTGAATATCTTCGCTGCTGTCCCGGCTCACATGCAAGGGCGCTATGCTATCGTCAATATCAGGCTGTTCCTCTACGTAGTTCAGATTCGTAGACCCAGCCGCTACATCTCCTGGCACTCACGCGCATTACTAACCTTGCTCCAGTCCGGCGATCCCATGCCCCTCCTCCACAACCTCCTAAAACTCCTCAAACCCGGCGGCTACCTCCAGTGGTAAGAGTACCACTCATACACAGACAAAATCATCCTTGCAGACCCCTCTGCCTCCGCACCTAAGGTTCGGGTACTCCGCTCCAGCATGACCAGCCTGTTCCATTCCTGGTCTCCTCCTTGCACGCTAGATTTGAAGCGCTCTCTGCACAGCTGATCGCTCACGAGAGAATCTGGACGAGAAAAAGAATGCCTGCTGATCAAGTAGGACACCACCTTTCTGGCTGCGCGCGAATGGATTGCGAATCTGAGAGCGAAGGATAGCAGAAATGAGCGCGTACTTGAGCTGGAGAAGTTGGTGGGTGAGGCTGAGGAGGAGTGTTGGAAGCTCGGTCGGACGAGTGCTATAGACTTGGAGATAGTGACGTGGGTGGTGAGGAAGGCTTTAGGTACTCGATGCGTGGGATGGCGCGAAGTCGAGAAGCGTGAAAATTGTCGCTCAATGGTCCACTCCTTAGGAGAGACACGATTCAGGTCCCGTGTTTGGTTCTATTCCTTAGAACCCTATCGGATCCTTCATAATCCATTTCAAGATGACCATCGCCACTGACTCCAGTCTCCTTGGTCATCAGTGAAATAATCGAAGATTCAAAATCCGACCGTGCTACATTCCATTTGCCCATGTCCTCCGGCAGCTGATCGTCTGGCGAGTCTTGAGCGATACGAGTACACATGTATCATCTTGCATCGTCCGTTCGTCCAGAACGATCATGTTGTCCTTCCTCAGACCGGTGCGCTCCAGATGACTTTCGGCCCGGTCGATGATATTCTGCCTTCGAATGGATTGGCCTCCATATCCTCGCTTACCGGCAGTTCTGTTCTCTGCTGGTCGACACGCTCTGGCATTGTTGTAGACATTACAACGAGACTCATAGGCTCATTGAACTCACGGCATTCTATTGCGGCGCTTGCTTGTTGGAAGAACTTTTTCAGTTTCTAGACTTGTATCATTAGTGACCGAGTTCTGACTCTCGTGGATAGTATTAGCCCTTGGGAGATACGCGCCATGCAAAAGACTGGGATGCGTGCTTCCGCCATGAAGACGCCTGCAATTTTGCTGGTGATGAAAGCAGAAATAAGCTCTTGCGAACTGCATCTGTGGCGTGAACTTCACGGAGAATCGAGAGTGGGCCAGCCTGCAGCTCTCAGAGCCGTGGCCTGTGCCGAAAGACTTCATGATAATCACAACGACGATCAAACATGAATGTTCCTCTGGCCCAGCTTTGCCTGACGGCTGATATGAACGGCTTCGGCTTTAATGGGATGTACATGTGTCGGGCGCCCAGGCCATACGTTGCGGATTTCCAGCTGTACATATCCCTTCTATCCCCAGTTGAACAGAACCTGCTTCTTGCCCTTCTTCCCTCTGCCCTTGCCCGCACTTTCGTCCTCAGCAGGCACGACGGACGTACTCGCGCCATTGCTAGCACTTCCGCCTCCGCCCCATGCATTAGCACCAGCGTAGTTGGAGTCACTTCTAATAACTCCTCTACCAGTGTAACCGGGTGTGAAGACGGTACTCGTTGGCTTCTTGGCAGCAGGCAAAGACGGGAAAGCACCCTTGTTCGACAAGTTCGCCGACGATACGTTCCTACTTGGCTGCGGCGAAGGTCGAGCCGACGAAGACGCGGAGGCTTCAGCGGGACGCAGGGCAAGCCAGTTTGGTGTGGGCGCTGGAGGAGCCTGTCCTCTTGCCGTTGAGGGGCCACCGTTGGTGGGTGGTAATGATGGGAAGGGGTTAGATCTTGTTGTGCCAGAAGCGGTGCCCCATGATGCTTGCCTGCCAACGGATGAGCGAGAACTTTGTGCTGTCGAGCTCTTCAGCTTCAGCACTCGTGATGCTCCGACGCCCTGTCCAAGGATACCTGCGGCGGTCGTGTTTGCACCGGCAGGACCAGGTAAAGACGGGTAGTCCTCGTTGATGGCCTTCCAATCTGACCACGCTTTCAGCAAACCATCTCGCTTCGAGGTGAGCTCGAAGATATCTGCCAGCTCTTTGACAAGTTTCCCTAGCTGATCTGAAGATGTGTCAAACAGGGCGAAGAAGGCATCGATGAGGTCACCCGCGCTGACTTTATCATTCCGATAGGCCGATATGCGTTCGCGGAACTCATCCAGCTTAACCTTGTCATTGCGCAACAAGTTGCCAGCACGCTCTGTTACTGCGGCATGTCGCAAAGCTCTTGCTTGTTCTTGTGGAGTCTGTGCTTGAGCTGGTCGAGGTGAGACAGGTTGCACTGCAGGCGCTGCAGGTTGAGCATTGTTGACCTGAGGACTTGCTGGTGCTCTCGACTGTGCTGGGCCTCTTGTCTGTGCTGGTGTTGCATCCGGCGCGCTAAGCTGGCCACCGAAAGATCGGCTGGTCACAGACTGAGCACTCTGAATCTCCCTCTCCCTCTGGTGAGCAAGTTCCGCGCGACTCATTTGTCCAGCTGACGCCGCAGGCATGGCTTCAACGTTGGGATCTCGACCTCTGCCAGGTCTTCGCCCTCCACGGCGTGGCTCTTGATACTGAGGTCGGTAGTCGAAAGATGAGATATCGACACGTCTGGCATCTCGTCGCGCATCTTTTGACAGTCCATTGGGATGCTCTTGCAGCTGATGTGCTTTAAGGTCCATTTCCGAGTCAAAGACCACAAACTTCTTCTCCTGACACTCTTGGTCCAGGCAGGGAAAGTGGTCCTTGTTGAAATGCTTTTCCAGTGCATCGTAGTTTTGAAAGTATTGCGGGCTATTCGGATTCCTCCTTTCGCACAGATGGCACTTCTCGTGACGTTCTCTGCAGTGCGCGAATAACTCGTCTTCGCCGTAGAAGCGCTGTCGACAGAATCCGCATTCGGGATGTCCCTTGAATCCACTCTGATCGATTGCGCCAGGGTTGTCGTCACCATACTTCTCGTGTTTCCTGAGCTCTTGATGGGTGAAAAGTTCGTGTTCGTGCGTGAAGACCTTCTTGTTCCTTGTACAGAGATCACACATGACCTTTTGGTGCACGCTCCTAACATGGCGGTGCAAGTCGGGCCACCCGAGACAGGCAACATCGCAGTCGCCGTCCGGGCAGTTATACCTCAGTAAGAGCACAGTATCCTCGAAGATCTCTGGCTTCTCGTAGCTGATTCCCAGATTTGGATCGTCCTTGAACATGTCCACCGCCTTGAAGTCTTCGTACCGCTTCTCGGCATCGTCCGTGAAGATGACATTTGCAGCCTCGGTCCTGCAGTGCGCACAAGCCTTGCTTTTGTACAGCGCACGCATGCGGAGGGAGCAGATGTGACAGGTGCGGTGATTGCAGGGAGCGACACAGTTGTGCGAGACTGGCGATGCGCAGATGAAGCACACCTCAGCCTCAACATCGTCTCCTGCATTCCCCACACCCTCGTTCTCGCCTTTAGGGGTTCCGTCGGCGTCTTTGGCAAGGCGAGCACCAAAGACGCCAGTTCCACCAGGTTGGGGAGGTATTTGTGCTTGTGTCAAGTCTTGTTCGCTGGCGAGTGCCGTTGACTGGCTATTTCCTCGATCTCTGTTGCCTCTTCCGCGACCTCCTCCGCCCCCTCTGCCTCTTCCTCTCGCTCGCGATCTGCCTCCGCCGTCCCCGATTGCTAAGTCGCTGCCGTTGAACGTAGCGCCATCCGAGAACCTTCCATCCCCTCTCGATCCTCCCCGCCCTCTACCACGGCCTCTATGTCCTCCTCTGTTCTGTGGCCCTACCGATCCTGCGTTGGTGTCTGCCGCAAGAGCTGTGGGCGCTGCAGTCGCCATTGCTGGGGATATCCTGGTCGGTCTGTTGCCAAGAAACTGTGGTATGGACTGTGATGATCGACGATCCAATTGAGTCCAGGAAGCGCTTTTTTGTCCCAATGGAAACGAATCGCGGGCGACTTTGTATTGACAGCGAAATCATGTGAAGATTGTGGAAGATTGATGACGATCGTGTCTGGCCCCTCGCTCAGTCAAAGGCTTGGCATTTGTCAGCCCGTTCGAACAACGTACAACACGCAGCCAGATCAACCCGCAACCACATCGCGACATGCTCGTCGCCACTTAAGCATCAAGAGACTAGCAGCTGCACAGGTAGGTCGTGACATCTTATTTATGAACCCTTCCTTCGGCATATCTATCTTCCTTCGTCACTTGCCTTTTGTCATGATGACACATACGAGCTCACGTTGTCTAGTTGTGCCGGAAATATGGCATACTGCCGTTGGAGGATTTACTGCGAGCGACGCGTGCGTGCCATCGATGGCGCATGGTGGCCGACCGGAGCTACATTCTGCAAAAGCAGCTATTCCTCACACCTCTCGAGCCCGACCAGGGCTATGAAATCACAGACTTTCTGCGGGATGACGATTTCGTCGGCCGGCGCTTTGGGCCCACCGCTCGCGAGGCTGGCAGAACTACTCGAATAACATGCCATGGGATTACATGCATGGGCAGCCGTGCGATAACCATCCCCAGACCACGACCATGCAACTCGTTCGCGCTCTTGGCACCTCGAGCTCTCTTGTGCTTTGCCAGACAACATACCAGATATCTGGACCAACATATCGCATGAAAAAGGTACGCACTTCATCACTCGTGGTCCCATGACCAACGATATCCCATCGCCATACCTTAGCATGTTCCTCAGTCGGATTCCCTACTGGGAGGTGGATCGTGAAATCTGTTTATTCAGGGAGAGCAGTTCTCGGCACTCGTCACAACCGAGAACTCGGACAGATGAGCAATGGGCCAGTGAGACTCTTCAAAAGAATTCTGGCTTGCAGGTTCAGGACCTCGTAGACCTTGCCACCCGACTCGAAGATGAGTATCGAGGATATGTTGACTGCAAGAGATCCTACTTCTACGGCATACACATGATCTGTCTCACTGAACGTCAGCGCTCGCAGATGGCCGCAGAGATTGGAGGTCCGGAGTTCAACTTTGATCTCGAAAAGTACCTGGAGGAAGTGTCTAACGAGATCGAAGAAGCCTAGGTTGTTGCGCGAGTGAGGGTCACACAGTTGGAGTTCGCCACAAAGTCGAGAGCGTGGTATGGTTTGTAATGGTTGGGCGGCCGCGGGCAGTGTTGTGGGTTGCGGAAGGGGAAATATTGCGTGATGGCTAGCAACGCCCTTCGGCGCGGGAAGTGTTATTCCTGACGTCTATGTGCATCGTCTGCGACAGCCTATGCCAGCGAGCATGAGACTTTAGGGACTTCGTCAGCATCACGAAGAACAGAACGGTCGCTTTGAGTAAGTCGAACCTCGGAATGGACGAAGATCCTCGAGGCGTTATTGCTTCCTCCGGAGCAGATGGAGCCCTCGAAGTCTTACAAGACGCATACATGAAGATTGACTAGGGTATGTGGTTGTCACAACGCATCCCGCTCAAAGCCACACCACGTTGGGTAACTTGTTTGAACATTTCCGGATCAGGCTAATAGTATAAATGTGACTGATGGTGCTAATAGTACATAGCAATGTGCTCTTCACCATCAGTTCGTGATCATCGAGCATTTTAAAAGTCAACATCAATCCCAAGCTGCTGCCACTTGAGAACTCGCTGAAAGTGACGATGACTCTGACCAGCACCCAAGACATTGAAAGCGACCTACCGTGATAATCCAGAAGACGAAATCCACATGCCGCCCAAGTCCGCTTCCTCGCTGGCTGGAGGGAGATCACTATCAAAGATTTCGAGCCATGTACCATTCTCCACCACTGGCCTCATGCCCGGCACAACAACGATCTCCCTCCGAGGCATCAGTTCAACCTCAGAGCTCACGCTAATGATCGGGAACGACAAGCCCCTTGCCAATGCACTTAACCTCTCCGCCTCGAAGACGAAGCAGGACATCCAAGATCTGCGACTAGCGAGTCGCTGGGGTATCTTGACCAGACTCGAGACGTTGACTTTGAATCAGGTGAGCTAGAATAATGTGGCATATTCTGGTGTGGACAGGATCTGACAGTGGAGGTGACAGCTGGAGAGCCCTCAGGAAAAGAGACCGGGATTCAGAGTTGTGAATGTTACACACGCGGTGCTGGAGCTGGATGCGACTGTGTTGAAGGCGCTGTAGTGAGGAACGGGAGAGGGGCCGTGGAGCTTTTACAGCTGTTCTTTTTGATATGGATGGGAGGGAGGAGGCTCGGGAATCTTTTGATCGTTGGAGATGAGGACTCTGTGCTGCATTGTCTTATTTAGCTATGGAAGCGTTGTCGCTCTCCAGCTTGGATTATGCGGTATGTAGTGTTTGGACGGGCAGTCGGCTGTTCCGACATAGATAGTTTTGCTTCGCTTGTGGTAATGCTCGCGACGAGATCAGTCACATGGGGCATTCCGGGTTTTAGGGATCCTGTCTCCAGATCTTCCATGGATGCAGCTCAGCTCCACTCCTTCATGACGTGACTCAGCCAAGCTATATCAAAGAGCAGATTGCAGTTGTATTAACAACGACACATATCTACTTACCATGTCGACAGACAGCACAATCGTGCTCATCACCGGCGCTCACACCGGCATCGGCTACGAAGCAGTCAAAGCCTTGGTGGCCGCGATATCTCCAAAGCAGAAGCTGCAGCGCAGACGGTGCAGGATGAAGTGAAGTCGTCAGCTGGAAGCACGGTCTTACCTTTCCAGGTCGACGTGACAGACGATGCATCAATCGCTTCCGCCCTCGAAACGGTGAAAGCCAAGCACGACAGAGTCGACGTCCTGATTAACAACGCAGGCGCCTCCCGCATTCGAAGCTTCCGTCGAAAGAACTGACTGTCCGCGAGGTCTGGAACAGAGCGTGGGACACGAATGTCACTGGAGCGCATATCGTCGCTGAGACGTTCTTGCCGCTGTTGTTGAAATTTTCGGCGCCTCGGTTGCTGTTTAACACATCTGGCTTGTCGTCGTTGGAGGATGCTTCAAATTCAAAGAGTCCCTTCTACAAAGAAGCGCCAGCTGGATTGCCAAAACCTTTCAGTCCTATTGCGTATCAGTGCAGCAAGACGGGGTTGATTGTGTTGATTGTGTTGATTGTGAATTGGATGAGGTTGACGAAGCAGGACGGGATGAAGGTGTTTGGCATGGCTCCTGGTACGTCCTGAAGAGTGCTGCGATATGTGCATCGCTGCATCTTCTAACTTCTGTCGCAGGTTTCCTTGCCACGGGACTGGGTGGCAATCCTCAGATGCTGAAGAGAGCTGGTGCTGGAGATCCGAGCAAAGGCGGTGCGGCATTGGTCGCGGTAGCAGAGGGCAAGCATGATGATACTGCTGGGAGGGTGGTGAGGGAATATGGTGAGAGTTCCGTGCAGAAGTGGTGAGTGGCTATATGCAGGTATCTCTCTTCGTTGCTTTGCGGCAACATCTGCCCCCAGATCAGCTGCAGACTGCAATAGACGTGTCAGTATGAGCTTAGTCCCGTTCCCGAGGCCCGCTCAAGTGCATTGTTCGAAACACTCATCTAATGTCGACGCCGTAGTCCGCATGCGCACAGCCATACGGTCAATTCGTGTCGGCATCCTATACCGTCCTGATACACCGGCTCAGGCGTCAACGTCTGTCTGTACATGTCGCCTCAGGCTGAAACGTCTGTTACAAATCGCCCCACGGCTTCGAAGTCGATAGAAGTAAGATGGACTTGTTTCATGTTGTGATGTTTGTCATAGGTTGTCTCTGGCCGATCTGACGGGTGACAGGCCTGGGTTGCTCATGCGCACGCGACTTGGACGAGGTGCCAGGATGTTCGTCATCACGCGCAATGTTTCTGCGTAGCGTAGCGGCCGCGGTCTTCATTCCCAGAGACGCACCCAACCACAGCATCTGGACGTGGCTGTGGTCGAGTCGCCACAGCTGGTCTGGGACGTCTGCACGCAGCGTGACGTACTATTTTGGATGACCGCCTTTGGTTAGGCTCATTGAGCACGGTAATTCTCAGCGGGTCATTTTCGTGTCTAGTTTCTGTGGGGCCAGCGTCAGCCCCCCGGAACGTCGTCGATGCGTGCGCCACGAAGTATAAGTTTTGTCGTGCGGGGCGTATTCCAGAGCAGAGGAAGAGTTTGGAAGGGGGTACGAAAAAGTTCGTTGGCCGGCTGCATGCAACAAAGCTGATCGGGCATTGGTGTACTTGTTCGACTTCTTCGTCCGGGTGCAAGGTGCGAGCGTTCCAGCTAGCACGCGGTCCGACCAATGATCATGTCCCAAGAGTTGAAGTGCAGAGTGCAGCTGCGCTTGCTGCTGGCAACCAAGAATGAGTGCAAGATCACGTGGGCAGCAAACGTCGTTACGAATTTCTGGGATCATGCCCAGAAGAAGTTGGACAGTTGCCACAGCATCGCTCGATCAATTCGCCTCTTCGAGATGCTGAAGACGTGATGTTGAGGTACACATGACATGCCTGTAGATACGGACCTGCTAGGACTCGGCTAATCGAGCTTTGGAGCCGGTTTCATACGAGGCAGCATGACGCCAATCGCACTCGAGCTACTGTAGCAACGAAAGCATCAGCATCCCAGCATGTCATCTCCCGAAGAGAAGGCCTCGGCGTTCTGGAGGTGATCTCTGCTGTGGTGGTGTGACGAACGGCCGTTGGTTCAAGCTATGGCATTGTTGTTGCTGCAGGTTTGGTGCAGAACTGGGACCATAAGATCGGTAGAGCCTCATGTCCGGTAGTTCCATAAAGGTCTCCGCCACGCAACAGGGTCACTGGCTTATAGCTCAGCTCGAGCCACAGAGTGTGTAGCTGACGTACCCGGTACGCTTGTCGTGCGCTGGGGCTGACGCCACAGAGTTGGACAGATGCGGTCTTCAGCCAATAGAGATGCAGGAAGGCCGCATTGGCACGACTAAGTACATACCGCAGTGCATTGAAGTTGGTTTCGGCGCGCAGAGGTGACGAGCAGGTGGTGGGATGAAGCGCATAGAGCAGTAGCAGACGTGTGTTGCAGACAGATTGACCAGAGCGAACTGCCGGCGCTGCGATGTTGATAACGAGCATCGCTTATGGAACCCTGCAGACGTGATGAGTGGTGGAACACAGGAAGTTCTGCCCGACACCGACATGGGTCTGGCGTGGTGGTGCCTGCCTTAAGGGTAGAACTAACGGCCGTCCGCGCTTGCCACATGACGAAGTTCTCACTGCTCCACTGCTCTTGGCTGCACTGTGGCGCTGCTCGTCACTCCAGCAGCAACGCTGTACATCTGCGCTGCACTTTCGAGCCTCATCCTGGACTTCCCGTCCGCATGTGGTGCGCGAACTGATTGTGATTGAATCTCTCGAGGGTCGCGACTGCCAGTTCTGAACCAAATCTCACTTCTTGCACCACAAACCTACAACCAAATTGACGACGCGCCACTACGCAGGCTTACCACGGCCAGCTGGGCTGTGCAGAACTGCTACCGGCAGATCTACTAGCGGACGGGCCTGCGACCACTCGCACACCAGCAGCCGGCGCCGCTGCTGAGGCGCTGCGCGGTGACTACGACTACTACTATTCCTACAACAATACCGACAGAGACGGCAGTCCTGTCCTGGATTTCCTCTTTTCGCACGTCGACACTCCGCATCGCATCCGCCAGAGTGGGGGATAATTCGGCGTCGCGAGGCCACATATCTAGAACACCTCCGCCACACAACGGCACCGCAGCGATCGGGTCTGACGATTTGTGAAATGCGCTCGCAGCTGCTGGAATTGCATTGGAGTTTCACGCTTTGGGCGCCTTTTGGGGAATTGCTGGAGATCTAGACTTTGGTGCGTCACATCTGATATAGTACCGTCCTTTGTGCTGTCGACCCACCCACGCGGTCAACATTCACTCACCCAGCTTGCGCCACCGCTGCGGGTCCTGGTCTTGCTTCTGCAGAGCCGCATGATCCTCACCGTCACACGCGTAGGGCTGGTGTCAAGCGCGAGCCGTTGAGCACACGCTCCAACAGCATCGGAACGGCGTACTGACCGCTGCGCCTAGACATCTCTAACCATAATCTGTGACCAACGGTACTTTAACCGACCGAGCCTCATGGCAGCGACCACGAGAGCGACCACTCCTTCCTACCCTACTGAGCCCTTCACGTCGCTCGAGGGCGCGCCACGTACACCGACGTCTCTATCGTCCACCGCCGGGCTCACCTCGACGAGTGCGGGACCTGAGAACATCAGCCTTCTACGCGCGCACTCACAACAGCAGCCAGAACCCACAAGGACAAGTCTGTCTCCAAAGTCTTTGGACAAGACGCGCTTGTCGCCGGGTAGGCCTTCCGCCTTGCATCTAACGGGTGCGGCGGCGATGGCAGAGATGAAGCGGAGGAAACAGCAACAACAGGCGCAACAGCAAGCTGAGCAGAATTCGCGACAGACGAGCCCAAACCCTGCAGCACAAGCGCTGCATTCGCTGATGGGTGCAGGAGGAATGAGCAGAGCCACGGATGCACCTGCGCCGGCCAAGCTCAGCGAGCCCTTGCGAACAGTGGCCGAACACATTCAATTGCCTGATCACAACACGCAAGTTGGTACGGATGACCAAGTCAGTCCCGTCAGCTTGGGCAGCTTCGGCACGTTGGATAACTCGTCAGGTGGAGCTGCAGGCGTGGGCAACAACGCGATGACAGCCACAGCGAACGATCAAAATGCTGCCTCAGGTCAACAATTTGTGGCTGAGCCCGACGAAATGAACGACAACAACAACTATCAAGAAAATAACGGCGGTCTCGCGGTGCCTGATCAACAGGGCGACAAGGCGATATCCTTTTCCTATCCAGGGCCGCCGCCGCCACAGGACGAGACCCAGCAGGGGGCCCCATCCCGCGGCATGAGCCTTCCAGGATACGGTCAAGGCAGTCCAAAATCACCCGCCTCAAACAAGCGACACAAGTGCCCTTACTGCTCCACGGATTTTACTCGCCACCACAACCTCAAAAGCCACCTGCTGACCCATAGTCAAGAAAAGCCGTATGTCTGCCAGACTTGCCAAGCGCGCTTTCGCCGACTGCACGACCTCAAGCGCCACACCAAACTTCACACAGGCGAACGGCCACACACGTGCGACAGGTGCGGGCGCCGGTTTGCACGTGGAGACGCGCTCGCAAGACATAACAAGGGCCCTGGTGGATGTGCTGGGCACCGATCTAGCTTTGGCGGCGAGGACGATTTTGGCGAGGACGGCGGCATGGAAGGCATCGAATATGACGACGACGAAGAGACCGACGATCATGGCCGACATGTAAGCGAACCGAATCGTAAACGCCAACATCTTGAAACGCCGCAGGACCCGAATAGGCAAATTTACCGCCAACATTCAAGAACGTACCCGCCAGCGCCAACGCCATCCATGCAAGGGAGCATGGGTCCACCACAGGTTGTTCACCCAGCCTCGAGCAATGCGACATCTCCGCGAGAAACATCCGGACAACCAAGTCCTGCAGGAGGGTCTTCCATTGGTTCTTATTACGGATCAGGGCAGGTTTTCGCGGAACCAGGCGTGATGACACAATCGCCGAAGCCACTCTCACCAGGGCAGCCACCCGATGCACAGAGAATGAGTGTAGGCGAACAAGGTGGCGCGCGGAATCGTAGCACAAGCTTGACCACCCAATTCCAGCAAGCTCACTTTGGCCGTCAGCCAGGTAATGGCGGTGGCAGGACGCCGCCTATGCCCAACGCCCAGTTTCCTCCAGGCCAAGCGCCACCACAGAACATCCTACCTCCACTCGGCGTTGGTAATCAGCAGCGGCAGCCATCCTCGATGCCTGGTGCGCCTAACATGCACGCGCATCAACAAATGCCCACTGGCGTCGTAAACTCCAACCCTGGAAGCCATTCCAGCCACGGTCGATCATCCGGTAGCAGTATGCGTGACATCATGCAGAACCCTGATGACCTCTGGGCATATGTTCGACAGCTCGAGTCACGCTTTAGTAGAATGCAAGACGAGTACGAGCTGCGAATCAGCCGGATGCAAGACGAACTGATCTCACTTAAGGGTCAGGTCAGTCAGATGTCCAATGCCGGGAGCTACACCAGCAACATGGGCAGCAATATGGACCGGATGGACCGGCCTTACCCATGACTAGAAGGTAGTAAGCCTACTACCACTGTACATTATCCTCACCACGAGTTACCACTCAGGCAGCCTCTGGCCTACGATCAAGCAACATTTACGGGTCAGGCTAGGGCAGCATGAGTTCGCATTATGATGGTTGCACGCAAAGGATACCCCAAAGATTTCACTGAAGACACGACCCGGAGTTTTGATTGTTTACGAAGCGGGCAGAAGAGGGTGGATGGCATGCGCATGTGGGAGATTGTCGCTCCTGTGTACCACTACTGCTGTTACTTGGTGCGAAGCATTGGAGCTTAGAGAAGAGAGAAAAAGAGAGATTGGAATGGATCGTGTAAGAGTCAATTGCTTGTAGAAAGGGGAAAAGAAGGCGTCGCTCACTTCCTTTCGTTTCGTCGTCGGTAATTTTCTCGAAGTATGTAGGTCGATCAAAGAAAGACTGCATAGTGGCCTTCTCCCGGCATATTGTCCACGCGGAACATCATCCATCACCGCCGTCGCGTGCACGTGTTCCAAAGGCGGCACTGTGCAGTGGGAGCTGATCACATGCAATATGTTTCTCTAGGCTGCTTCAGGTCCAGTTTACTGCTCGCTACGAAGAATCGTCTCGCAACACAAGCATCTCGCCACACATAGCTCCGACACGCTGCCACCGAGGAGCATTCAAGATACTCAACACGCCATGCATGCTTACAGTATGCACCGTGTGGTGCTCGCCTTCACGATCCTCATAGGGCTTGTGGTGATTGCAATGTCGTCCATCACGAGCATCGGGTGCCGATCGGGAATGTGATGGCGTTTGGCCACACTGGGAAGTCTTCGATGCCATGAACGCTCAGACAAGAGCTGACAGCCACCACAGACTCTTGATGTGGATTGGCATGATCAAGCAAGAACCATCGTGGGAAATATGGTTGTGACCACAAGGCCCTCTGGCCTGGTGCGGCGTCATTTGTCGAAAGATATACTGTTGGAGCAACATCATGCCAATATGGAGGGTTTGGCAAGGGATATTGTCGGGTCGTGCTGAACAAAGGACTGGCCATCTTGCTGGCACGGATCCCATGCAACAGTCGTGTCTGTCCATGCAACAAAACGCTGTGAGTGGCTATACACGCCGGTGTATGCTCCACACGATGGAGACGAGACTGTCTGGAGGTGTTGCCAGTCTGAACCTATCATTTGAAGGGCATGTACCATCGCTTGCTCAGATCGGAAGTAGTCATTGAATCGAACGCGGCTGTGGTGTTGAAGTAAGTTCCATCAGTATCAAGGCCTTGGCCACGCTGCTGAAGCGACGGCGTGCTCCTCAGGGAGCTGATCCCAGGGATCGCAATAGCAGCGACCAAGCCAACAAGGGACATCTGGACAAAGTAGACGTAGCGCATGATGTCGGATGTGAAACGCTTCGAGAAATTTTCGTAAGGTGTGGTGTTGCTAGAGGTATGAGGAGGCTTGATGGAAGGTTGAGTGACTCGAGCTTGTGAAGGGAGTACCTTTTCTTGAGGTTGGTACTGTTTCTGAATGTCGGATCTGGAGGATAGGGAAGCAGGTTTGAAGCTGGAGAGAGAGACTTATTTGTGCTTCGGGGAACGCGCATCATGATGCTGCCATTGAGACAACGCAGTGGAGAGCGTGATGGAACGAACATGATGATGGAGGGTGTCAGCCATAGCGTGATGCAGTTGCCTACTGCTGGGAACGCACCGAGTATGAACATGGGAGCAAATGATCGCAGTACAATTGCCAACACATACCATAGGCACAATATCACGCTTCGCATCTGCTGTACTCCACGCGGCCAATGACTGTCGTAGCCGCTCATGCTCGAATATGGAGAGCTTCGCCATGGAGAGCCTTGCGCTATGGCGCGCTGAAACATCACTCCAATCGACGAGTCGCTTTCGGTGTACGATGCTAATAAGTCCTCAGCATAGCCAACACAAAATGCCCATAGCAATTCAACACGCCATTACCACTTTCAACAACCATGAAGAGATCAAGCCGCCTAACGACAGGCGACTATGCGCCTAGTATCCTGCTCGAAACTCCAGCATACTCCCAAGATTCCGACAGCAGCATCCTCTTCGCAGAACCAGAATTACCGGTAAGCACCACCCGACGAATCCGGTACCATGCTCTAACATCACCAGCTCATAACTATCACATACTCACCCGAGCCTCAAGACCGCATGCCTCGTCGGCAGCGGAAATGGGAGAAGTATCAGAGAAAAGAGCTCCTGTGCGTTCCACAACGAGGTTTCGAGAGAAAAGCCAAGTGCAAATGCGACCATCCGCCTGAGAACCGTGGCGAACGAGTGAAAAGCTGGAAACTTTGGCGAAAACAGTCGATCAGCTGTCTCGTGAAGTGTGAGCACATATCTCTCGCCGAAGAGAGAGACGAGACAATCTCCATGACGGCGTAGGGGCATGGAGATTGGCTGCCTATAACTCCGTAGCCATATGCAGTGGATGGATGTATATCTGCTCCGGATCCTTGACAGCTGGCTGTATCATAGAATTTCGCGGTGTTGTGATTCGTCGTATGCTTTCTCGGGTTTGAGGTTCATGTGCGTGTAGCTCGGGCCTTAAGCTTGAAGCTAGTCAGTGAATGTCCTGAGGCTTCTAGCAGCAGAAAGCGACGTCTCGAAATCGCGACTTTCTTGCTGCTCTCTCTTATACCAACTTTCTGCAACACACGATCGTCAACACTTACTGCCATAAAGAAGAACGAAATGCCCTTCCAAGTCCCAGCACCACGAGACCGACGCGACAGTCTCATACTAGAAGGAGCCATGTCGAACTTCCAGCCTTCCAGCTACTTCACTGAAAAGCCACAATACACATCTCCTCGCGACATACCACAGGTATCGCAAGACCTATCACGAGCCACAACTCGCCTAGGTGCAACTCTCGACGGCTCGAACCATAAGACGCAAAAGATCATCGAGGTGACTAGAGCCCAGCTTCTCAATCAGCCCGCACTCCCCGTCATCCCACAGATGGCTAACAAGACGGATGCATCGCCTCCTGGGCACTGCGGTTGCGGGGACGAATTGTACACTTCAGAAGGCTGCCAGTGCTACAAAGTCGTCACGAGCGCGGCTACCGATCTCGCCGTTGGGCTTA
The DNA here is from genome assembly GCA_002116355.1 of Dothistroma pini CBS 116487. NCBI lineage: Eukaryota > Fungi > Ascomycota > Dothideomycetes > Mycosphaerellales > Mycosphaerellaceae > Dothistroma > Dothistroma pini. The sequence continues at coordinate 30,547 of KZ108359.1, read as the reverse complement.
AGCGAGGTCTGAAGCGGGAACAGCCAAAGGATGATGAGATGGAGGCCGATTCGATGTGTGAGGAGGCTGTGGAAGACGACAGATCGCCTACGGCCTTCAGCGGAGTTGAAAGCTGAATGATGCAAAAGCATCCAGATGACAACTCGCTTCGGATAGATAGCGAGGCCGAAAAATTTGATACTGTATCGACGTCCAGATGATGGGACGGATGAGATGGCGGGTGGCGCTGAAAAGATGACGTTGCAGCGGCGTCCCGATAACTTGTCGCAGGCAAGGAGACAGATGATGTCTTTGCCAAGTCAGAGTGAAAAAAGCAGCCAGTCGAAGCAGAGGGACGGGCACAAGACCAGAGATGGGTGTAGCTGACATCGTAGGTACAGCGGCTTTGTGCTGGCCGCAGCCACCCTTACGATAGTTGGAAGCCACGTGATATGCATCACAATCATATTGACCGATGAGACATCAACCATCGTCATTCGGCCTTACGCTCCATTGACTCCATAGTCACGCCTTCAATGTAGTCGCGAAAGCTGGCATACGCAGTCATACAAGCAGATCCGCCAGCTGCCCACGTTACACAGCACCAATGCATCTGCTCGAAAGCTCCTTTGCTGCCGGCGAAAGACTCCATGGCCAGCGTGATCAGCTTCCGTTGCTTAGTGTTGGCCTTCCGGTACATCTCGTGATAAGCGTTACGGCACTGCTCGACCAGCTGCGGATGTACAAGCCATATGTTGTCGATGTCACGGGAACCTAATTCCAGCACGCGATCAAAACAAGGCAATGCTCCTTCCCAATCAAAGTCGCCATTGGGGTGTGAACTCCTCTCTTTCCAGTGAGACGTAGCCAGCTGTTCTATCTCACGTGGAAGCTCCAACAAATCGACCGGTAATTGAAAGTACTCCTCGCTGTTCCACTTCACCTCCGCAGCGGAATAAAGTGCCGGGTCAGGGAAGTACCCATTATAAACACCAGAGTCATCCAAACCGAATCCATTCGTAGTCTTGAGGAACTCTTTGTAATCGTCAGGAAGCACGGTCTGTAGTCGCCGCTCGAGTGCCTCAATCTCCTCGTCGGAAGTACACGGCTTGAAGAATATTCGGTCACTAGTCGTGTTGCCATCTTCTGCCATGCAAGTGACGGTGTTCTCGGCTGCGATTTCAAGAATCTCCCTCATGGACTTCTCTGACAGCGTAGAGGGAACGAAACCATGTTCAAGCCGATCTGCGAATGCTTGGACCAGTGCTTGGCTCTTCGCTCGCAGTTTAATATTGTCCAGAGACAAAGCATTGGCGAATAGGCCTGCGAGGTAGTACGGCCAGAGTTTCTCGGCTTCTGCAAGGTACCGGAGCTGACAATTCGCGTTCCAGCGGGCAGCGATCATGCTGACTATTTCCGCACTCTGGACATCTAGATCTGCCACAGTTAAACGCGGTTCTGGCGCAGTCTGATGGATCTTCTGTGATGAGGTCTCGGTCCTGCCATTTGGTTGCGACGCTATTCGCGCAGATCTTCGTACTGCAGATCCTGTCTCAGATGCTGCTCCAGAGTAGTGAAGCGTCAGAGAGATATCCAGCGCCTGTACAAGCCGTACACCTTTAGCCATGGCCGAGCTGCCGGTGCTGCTGTCGGCTCCATAGACATCTTCAACCTCAAGCAATGCCCTCAAGCCAGAGTCGTCATAGACATCGCTTCCTCTCGGAGAGGTATACGAACCAGATCTTGCGCAACGCTGGCGGAGTTCCGAAAGAGCATCTTGGGATTTGGCCTCGTCTGGTGTACCCTCGGGCCACTGATCTGTTGCTCGCCATGCGAAGCTGAGCCCATTCTGGAAAAGGCCGACAGTTTCTCCAGTCACAGATGCAAGAAGGCTGAGAAGACTCCTCGCAGAGTCAATCTCGCCGAGTACAGCCAGTTCGACTGCGGTGTTGCGGAGCAGCCTCTTTACCTGGCCTATGTCGCGTTCATGTTTGACTTGCTCTGGTGTGATGTGGAGCGCCATGGTAAGAGGCTGAGGGCAGAACGTCTCCAGCAGCGAAGAGGCTTAGGAACAGATAAGGATTATGTATGGAATGGCATCTACTTGCGAATCAGCTCATCGCGTCGTGAAGTCCTAGTGTAATTCCAGCGGCCTTGCTGCCTGGCCGAAGGATGCGGACATGTTTCCATCCGACGCATCTGAGATGCCGTGACCCGAGGTTTCTGCCCGTAGCGAGGTCTGCACGAAGTACAAAGCTGCGAAGAAGCACGATTCAAAGTAACAAGGCCAATGGAGACTGATGAAGTACAGGATGATCGGTTCATGACACGAAGAGTGTGGAAGGCCCGGTCCCGAATCGGCACAACCTCGGAAGCCAACACAACTGCTCCTTCCACATGCCTCCATCTCCTCCTCGCTCCACTGCCTCTCAATACATGAAAATGCATCTGATGACACCACGTGCGGATCGCTCGGCAATCATGTCCTCGACAAGATTTGCATCAACAATTACGGTCCGAAGGGGCCCGATCACACGACGGTGCTTCTACCAGGACGACAATTGAGTGAAATCGATCCAGCCTTCGAAACTCTCAGACTGACACCAGGGTGGAGAGCCATATGCGATTGGTGAAGCAAACCACTGAAGCTCATTGACCATGTTCCTAGATCAGAAGACCAGTGCAAGACTCTTGTATCGGTGCCAAGTCCGCCCTTCACTCTGAGGACATTCACTTAAGGACAGCCATAGTCCTCAAAAAATGTCAGCCCCACTCAAGTAGCACCACATGAATCTGCCTCCTCACCCACTCGCCATATTCTCTCCTCTACAAATCGCACCCATGAACACAACGATCTTAATCAAGGACCTTACCAACCATCCAACCAACAACACATCTACCCAATCATGCAACGCACCGCGCTCCGGATCCTGGGCACAAAAGCCCTCCGCAGCGGTCATCACGCACTGTCGCTCTCTCCAGGAATACATCTTGCAATGCAAACGAAATCCCTTTCCTTCTGTAAGGCTTGATGCTCAACACGACATCCCATCGTAGTCCATGGAAGACACTCCCTCCTCAGCAAGTACGGAATCTCCCATACCACTTCAATTCCATCTCCACAACGTAAGCAGCGTCCCCATGGGCTCGCGACCGCAATGCAGATATCCTAATCAAGCGTTCGAGACATTGTGGGCGGGACTTTTGCCTCGAAGGATGTGAGCGACTATAATTTTGAAGACGCACTACCAATGGCAGAGTCTCCACAAGCAGGAGTGACAGAAAGAGGTCTTCGCCGCCTTGGATGAAGGATCCATGGCGTTGAGAGGGGCAATCACGACCAGCAGCTTCAAACCTGTCGATGGAAGGCTTGAGATGCGGATCGAAGGGGTCGAGAGTCCAGTGGAAGAAGAAATAGGAGTTCCAGAGGGCAAGGTTAAGGGAAGAAGTTGTTGAGCCAGCCGCGAAGCATTGCGACGATGTTGTGCTCCCGCGCGGAGAGGGACCGAGGCGCTAGCGTTGGTATGAATCGAGTAATTCGAGACTGAGACCTAGTATATCAAGCATGTCAGATGTCACACTATCTCACTCACTCTTTGTCTATGCTAAGCTTTTCTCATAAGCGCCATGTCGTCCTGCCGTCGTACTTCGTGCGCTTCGCCTCTGATTCGTAGCCTTAACAAACATGAAGCAAGCCGTAGCAATGCAAGCAATAAGGAAGACCTTCATAGTCCAACTGAGGCCCTTAGACTCGGGAAACCCAAGAGTCGAGCCAGTCTGGTCGGGGTCATCCTTGGCACTACCTACAGCCTCTTTGATCGTGTCCTTGGTCGAGTTGATCACTTCGTCAGGATCAGGTGTGGAGACGAATTCGGCGGAGCCAGCGTAGCCTGGGAGGGGAGAGTCAGCGATAAGGGCTGAGAAGGGCTAGACAGCACGCCATTGCCGACTGGGACGAGCATAGACGTACTGGCCTAGAGCTCTGCTCTGATACCTTCTTCTGGAACTTCCAGCTCGCCGGACTTTGCGATCTTGACGGTAGCCTTGGGCTTGTCTCCAGCGCCCTGTGTTGTATCAGTATTCGTTCTGTGTTCCCTACTCTCGATTGCTCTCACCTTAGGTGTGTTCTCGATCTTCTCCACAACATCGTAGCCCTCGAGGACTTCGCCGAAGACGACGTGGCGCCCATCGAGCCAAGAAGTTATGGCGGTGGTGATGAAAAACTGGGAGCCGTTGGTGTCTTTGCCGGAGTTTGCCTGTCCACCACAATCAGTATGCCGCTCATGCTCCTAGCCATAGCACATCTACGCACCATACTAAGTTGTCCCTTCTTGCTGTGCTTCAGCTTGAAATTCTCGTCCGCAAACTTCTCGCCGTAAATGCTCTTGCCGCCGGTGCCATCGCCCTTGGTAAAGTCACCACCCTGGCACATAAAGTCCTTGATGACACGGTGGAATGTCGAGCCCTCATATCCGAAACCCTTCTCACCAGTAGCGAGAGCACGGAAGTTCTCGGCAGTCTTGGGGACGGTCTTGCCGTAGAGACCCATTACAATGCGGCCGGCATCCTCATCCCCAATCTTGATGTCGAAGAAGACCTTCTGTGTGATCTTGGGGCCCTTCTGCGCTTCGGCGGTCTGGACGAGGAAGAGGAACGAGATGGTGCAGATGACCAGCAAGCTGGCGAGAAGGCGGTGAAGGGAAAGCATTGTGCTTGTGGGTGTCACCGATTGGAGGGTCGGTGATGTTGTGTTCAAGTGCAATGGAAAAGTTGCCAGCTGTGTCGTTCCTCGAGAGCTTGCATCTCACGCAAGGATCCACGGGCCTGAAGCTGGACTCGAGCTCAGACTTGCTGCAAGAATTGACGCTAGTGAGTCTAAGCCAATCATAGCTGGGGATCATCAGTTTGCCGACTAAACCCGAGGAATCTGAGTCTACTGAGGTAAGAAAGTAGACTTCGCTGCCATGACTTCCCATCCATTGCACCCATCCGCCTCACGACCCCGGCACCACCGCAACCATGGTCTTCATTTTCGGCAACAACTTCCCCGAACTCCACCTCGTCTCGCGATCGCTCCAGAAATTCTACGGCGTTGGCCCCAAAGTCTGCTCGCAGCTGATGGCCAAATTTCACATTCACAACACGGCTCGCGTTGGAGCGCTCAAAGAATCGCAAATCAACGGGTTGGCCGATGAACTATCAACAATGGTTCTGGAGAACGATCTGCGGCGACAATTGGTCGATAACATTAAGAGATTGCGAGATATGGGTGCGTACAGAGGACGACGGCATGCGATGAGCTTGCCTGTGAGAGGACAGAGGACGAGGAGTCAGGTAAGCCTTGAGTTAGTGATGATATTTGGGATGTGTTGGCTAAGATACTGGTGCAGATCATGACGGCGAGGAGGTTGAATAAGGTGGACAGGAGGAATTAAACATTGCCGTGGAACGCTTTGACGGCTTGGGCACGGCACGAGGTTCGCGAGAGGGAGACGGACGGCTATGCCATCGATCGACTGAGCTCCGTGCGATCTGCTCTCTGTAGTCAGGAGTCGATGATAGACTCGACGATAGGATATGTGGCAGTGTCGACGCGCGCGGCGTTCGCACGGAACCTGTCGGAACCAGAATCAAGCATATGGACGATCGGATCGCATGTTTCGCATAATTACAAAAGCTGGGAGATCGATGCAGTTCGGGCGGATGGGTGCCAGCGCTCTGATAGCATGGGCTTTCAGCATCGAACGATGGCAAAATTGTGTGCAGACACCACAGCAGCGGACCATCGGTGCTCTGATTTTCAGGACATCGGTGAACAAGAGAGCGGCAGTGGCTACAGCCGCCCTGTATAGATATATTTACAGTCACATGAACACTTTGATGAAGGTCCCTCTATGGGTTATCAGGGTTACCCTTCAAAGAGGACCCCGGGACGACCTTTGCTGCACCCATAGAGACTCTCGCCGGCAAACGAGAGGTATTGGCATGATGCCGAGCCGGATCAGACAACGCATACCGAGCCCTTGGCCCTTTCAGCTACAAACGCTCGGCGGCACTCGAAGCGATCACGGCAGCCCCAGCACTATTGCTCCTGCACAGGGCAGCCTTTCCAGGACACAGTTACCGTAGACCTAGGAGAGACTCTTCAACTCCAAGACTTGCCTACCTAGTCGCATGCGCCGGCTCGACGAAGCTCTTGCGATCGGGAAACGACAATCGACCCGAACGCTCGCCGTTGCCAAGCCCCTCTGATTCCTGCAACCTCCCTTCACCTTAACCTCCCCGCCACCTCAAACCTCCAGAAACCGCTCGCGAACTTGCCCTTCCAAGTTAGGTGTCCAACCAGCACTCATAAAATTCAGACCTCAATGTCCCAGTGGCAAAGGCGGCTGAGTTACTTGGGAGGAGAGAACCGCAGCTCTAACACAGGCTTGAGATTCTTCTTGGGGCGAGTCGCAACTAAGAACATATTGTCTTCATTCGTCGTATGACAATGCCATAATGCGCACAATCATAATTCGGGACTTCTTTTTTGCACTTCCCCCTTCTGAAGCCGGTACACCGCCGATCCAGAGCCATGCAACAGAAGGACGAGTACAATCTCACCTCAGCTGATCGCTACAACATCTACACCTGCGCATTTACGGGAACTCCGCAGCATATGCACTGTCGTCTTCTCCGATGGCGAGATCAAAACCACCGGACTAGGATATAATCCGATCTTGAGTCGAGACTGGTTCGAGTCACGCCCCCTGGCCAGCTAGAACATTTGTAACGCTGGCAGCTGCCTTATCAACGGATCCTCTGGAGGCGAGTAGTTTTGCTAAGGGTAGCCCAATTTTATGCCAAGGTCGATACGAACCACGCTTTCTGATCAGTACAAACAGTGAAATACTGGTAGCCTGCCGGTCGACATATTCCCTCGAAGCGAATGGTGTTGTGATCTTTTCTTGGATGGCTTGCAGCTCTGTGTCTGGCAACAATGTCTCGAAGCCCATCACTTGCAACACCACGACTGTGTCTCACATCCTTCGTCTATCGTTTGCTGGAGCAGATGAGCTGGTACCATGCAACTTGCACATCGTCACCGGAGCTCTGGTCATCGAGCTGCTAGGTCATCCTGCGAGCAGAGGCCACGGCTGCGGATGAACGTTTAGACCAGAGCTCGAGTCCCACCTCATCATCAGCTTTCCTGGTCAACTCACGTTCTGAACATCGAGAAACTGCGGGGACTCTGACCATTACTCTACACGAGGACGACTCCATGGACATGTGCGGATCAGAGCGTCCGTACGTCAGCCTCGCATCAGGGCTACGACATACGCCTCGTGGAGCTGTTATCCGGTGGCCTGATCGATCCTTCGAAGGTCCGGCTCTGAATTCACGGGGTTGGCCCCGCTCCTCCGTGCGAAGGCATATCGTACGTGTGGGCCGACAAGAACGATAAAGTCGCCATCACATGCAATGGAAAGCACATAAACATCACACGAAACCTTGCTGCCGCTCTTCGTCCAATGCGATACCTGGATAAGGCAAGACACTTATGGGCTGACGCAATCTGTATCTGCCAGGATGACTGGGAAGAAAACATCAAGAAGGCTCACCATGTCATTTTCATGGATTGGGTGGATCGTTGCGCTAGCAGGGTTCTGGTCCACATGCCAGCCAGCAGTGACTCCAGACCTTATGAGGTAGTTTTGCTAGTCGAAGAGCACGACTTCCGTCTCAATGGCCGCAGACTTCAAGACGTGCCCCTGATTGCTGATGATGACCCGCTCCTGAACGACCAGCGGTGGCAAAGTCTGGCTGTTCTGCTGAGCTCAGAATGGTTCTCGCGCACTGGGGTACTCAAGAGACCGGTGTGGCGCAAGGCCCGTGGTAGTGTGTGGCGACGAAGAAACAAGCCATCGTGGTCTGACACGACCCTGACGCAGGGTCACAGAATGTGAATCGCGGCTTCTGGGTCGCTTCAGCATCGCTTACATTTCCATTCACACAGAATGTGAGGATTGGACCGCGAACTGGAGTTCCGTCCGGAATTGCACGTACTCTGCTATTGATCTACTTAGCCACGCAAAGGGTTTGGGCTGTACAGATCCGATGCATCTGATCTGCGCTTCCTTGGGCCATCCGCTCTCGCGAACTGCAGACAACAAGCCCATGCCGATGTCAGACTACAGCTCGAGCCTATGCACCGAACTGACGAACTACGAATGCGCTGAGGACGATTTGCAGCAGCATCGAGCAAACCTCGCTGCATTCTGGCGGCTTCTGCTCTCAATCAGCAAAGAGCCTGGCCCCGATGTGGCTTTACTCGAGCACGTAAAGCCTATGGCAGTATCCGGAGGAAGTGCCGATCGTTCCTACGACGATGCCTTGTTGGCATGTAAACGCCGTAACGTTATCTGAACGGAGCATCTGTTTATTGGGCTGGTTCCGTTGATCGCGAAGCCGGAAGACCAGCGCTTTGTGCTCAAAGGCGCGAGAGTGCCCTTTGTCATGCGATCTCTGCGTGAAGGGAATTGGTCGGGGGATGCTATCACGTCGTCATGAACGGCAGCTTGAATTCTGAGCATGATCTGTCGAGGAAGGAGCTGAGAATCGTCTCACATAGGCCCATGCTGAGTCTGCTGCTGTGTTTCCGACGACATCATGCGCGGATCGCTCGGCATCAGATGTGCACCCCAAGAAAGTGCGCATCTTGTCCGGGATCGTTGGCGGAAAGCCGTTTGCATGCCGAAGATGTTCGGGATCGGGCATTCTTACAAGATCATACCTGATGTCCGCTCAAAGTATTTGTCAGTGCCTTCAGTGAAGGCGGGCGCATGCAATATGTCTCACATACCCAAGGCTGCGAACGATCATGCGGGCCAAGACGCCTCATGACGCGTACCTACGGCTCCTTTGGGTTTCGAACTGCTACATCTCAAGTCAATCTTTTAGCCGACCCTTTCATCTGGGACGTACCGGACCACTGGGATGGTGGCGTCCAGCCCATGCAGGTGTCAGTGTTTCGGTATCCTTGGCTCACCTCAAACAGTCCTGCACCCAACGACATGAATTCCAGCGTAAGCTCGGCATCCCTTCCATAAGGCGGGCAGCGGAGAACTTCGCTCTTACTGCTTCAAGAATGTGCCTTTGTTGACATGAGCCCATTGTCTGGCTCGAGTCAGTCAGACATGCGTCTAGACTTTCATCCTTACATTTGGCCCCGGCGAAGAAACAAAGAGTGGACGAACACCCTTCAAGCAGTTTGGACAGAATGAGGAAATTCGTAACGCAGTGCGAGTCGATGCGGCCCTCGTGGCGAAAATCGAAAGAAAGGATATAGCATACTTAGACGAGGACAGAGCTCGAGGAGAATTGAGCAAATCGTCAGCATGTGGTCGCTTCAGGCTATACCGTTGCTCTTTGGAGCTGCTCTAGCTCTATCGTCTGCTGAATGGCGGTCTCAGTCGATCTACCAGGTTGTCACTGATCGATTTGCGAGGTCGGATGGCTCAACAACGGCGCCATGCAACTGGGGAAGCTACTGTGGCGGGACTTGGCAAGGCATAATCAACAAGCTCGACTATATTCAGGGAATGGGCTTCACAGCAGTCTGGATCTCTCCTGTGGTCAAGAACATTGGCGCAACGCCCTACGGTGATCCGTACCATGGCTATTGGGGACAAGATCTGTACTCTCTGAATCCAGCGTTTGGCACCGCACATGATCTGGAAGCTCTATCGGGAGCACTGCACGCAAGAGGGATGTACTTGATGGTGGACGTGGTAGCCAACCACATGGCGTACAATGGAGCTCCAAAGAATGTCAATTACAGTACTATCAACCCTTTCAACAGCCAGTCGCAGTATCACCCATACTGCGCCATTGACTGGAGCAACCAGACCAGTGTTCAGCAATGTTGGGCAGGAGATCAGATTGTGTCGCTTCCAGATCTGAGAACGGAAGACCCTTCAGTTCAGGGCACTCTTAGCGCGTGGGTCAGCGAGCTTGTGTCCAATTACAGCATTGATGGACTTCGACTAGACAGTGCAATGTCTGTCAATCAAAAGTTCTGGACAACATTCGTGTCAGCTTCTGGTGTTTATGCGGTGGGAGAAGTGCTCGACGGGGACCCGACCACGATGTGCGCATGGCAGAGCTACATGCCTGGAACTCTCAACTATGCCGCCTACTACTGGATCGTACGCGCCTTCCAATCAAGTTCATCTACCATGAGTGAGCTCGCCAACAACATCCAATGGCAGAACTCCACTTGTAAGGACACCACACTGCTCGGAAGTTTTGTCGAAAATCACGACAACCCACGCTTTCCGTCGATCACGCAAGATCCTGCCCTGATCATGAATGCAATTGCAATTGCGATACTGAACGATGGCATCCCAATCATCTACTACGGTCAAGAGCAGGGCCTCAATGGAACCACAGATCCGTACAACCGCGAACCACTTTGGCCATCGAACTACAACACAGGCACTTCCCAGTACAACTATATCAAAAGTCTGAATGCCGCTCGGCATTTAGCCCAGGCCAAGGATATCCATTACGTCTCCACGAGATCCAGCGTAGTGTACTCCGACACCAAGACTGTCGCTACCCTGAAAGGCAGCATCAGAGGCGCAGGCCTCTTATCCGTTTTCAGCGACCTGGGGGCCACTGGAGCCAGCACAACCGTAACCATCCGAGGCGGTTCCACCGGCTTCGCAGCGAATACCGCCTTGACTGACCTTCTGAGCTGCAAAGTCTTCACGACCGACTCCAACGGCGACCTGGCTATCACCATCTCGCGCGGTCTTCCGCGCACGCTATTCCGAACGAGCGCTTTGGCAGGCAACGATCTCTGCGGCAGCTCCAACTTGAGAACAACAGCATCACTTGCACAAACGTCGTCAATTAATGCTAAAATTCGGCTCATCTCTTCCACGGCTTCGTCAACGGCCTCAACCAAAAGCTTAGCAGCAGCGGCAGCAGCTTCACCAACCACCTGCAACATCGCCATCACCTTCAATGCGAACGTTCCATCTTGGGCCTTGACCGTTAAGGTCGTCGGTTCCATCTCTCAGCTTGGCAGCTGGAGTCCATCGCAAGGAATGCCTTTGAGTGCTTCAGGGACAGCTCGGAGTGGCGCAGTGAAAGTCCCGTCCGGGACAACATTCCAGTATAAGCTAGTCAGTGTGGGCTCGGATGGGTATGTCACTTGGGAGAAGGATGCCAATCGAAATTATACTGTTACGACGGATTGTTCGAAGAGTTCGGCGACGGTTAATGGGACATGGCAGTCGTGATGGTACCGACGGGATGATTTGAAAGGGCGGCGATCGTGACTTTGTATATATCGTGTATAGGGACTGTCAAAGAATTTACGATTCAATCTAGCAGTGTTCCAGGTCTTCGAACGTACTCCTGGTCGTTTCCGTTGCATTAAGTGAAGCCTCCCGCCATGGAGTAAAACAATGATGTGGATAAACGCTTTTCCATTGCCTTCTTCATGACGTTGATCCCTCCGCCCCAATGCCTCCTGCATCTAAATAACGTCACTTTGAAGTGGTGATTGTTAAGCGTTCCTGACGATATGTGATCGAGCGGAGGATCATGCGATAGCACAGATGGTAATTTCTCGCCACTCGACCTTTGCAATACTAAAGTTTGTTGTCCTCGCTCTTTCAATCTCCATCTTAACCAACTATCATCATCATGACTCCCAAAGTCTTCATCACTGGCGTAACAGGCTACATCGGCGGCGACGCGCTCTACGCCCTCGACAAAGCCCACCCAGACTACGAGTACTCGGCCTTAATCCGCTCTGAAGACAAGGCCAAAGCGGTCACCAAGATTTACCCGAACGTCCGGCCGGTTATCGGTGGTCTGGATGACTCCAAGATCATCAGCGACGAAGCCGCGAAAGCAGACATAGTCCTCCACACAGCCGACGCTTCAGACCACGAAGGCGCCGCAAAAGCCATTGCAGAAGGTCTAGCAACCGGCCATTCGAAGGGCAAGCCCGGCTTCTGGTTACACACCGGCGGCACCGGTATCCTGACATACTTCGACACCAGGGACGAGAAATTAGGAGAATGGAACGAGAAAGTCTTCAGCGATTGGGATGGTGTCGAAGAACTCACCACTCTACCTGACGAGGCCTTCCACCGAAACGTCGACAAGATCGTCCTCGAAGCCGGAACAAAGAACGCAGACGCGGTCAAGACCGCCCTCATAGCACCCCCGACAATCTACGGCCGCGGCCGCGGCCCCATCAGCAGCCGCAGTCGCCAAGCCTACGAACTCGCCAAGCTCGTTCTTCAAAAAGGCTACGCACCCATTGTCGGCAAGGGTAAAGCCCGCTGGAACCAACTCCACGTCCACGACCTTTCCGACCTGTGGGTCCTTCTCGTCGACGCCGCCGTATCGAAGAAATTCGACCAAGAAATCTGGGGTCCAAAGGGATACTACCTCGCCGTCAATGGGGATTTCGTGTGGGGTGAGATTGCCAGGCAGATTGCGAAGGCTGCGGCGGAGAAGGGGTATATCAAGAAGGGCTGGAAGGATCAGCCACTGAGCAAGGATGAGGCTTTTGCGGTTGCGGATTTCCAGGCTGTGAGTTGGGGTCTTAACTCGAGGGGAAAGGGGGAGAGAGCGGCGAAGGTGCTTGGGTGGAAGCCGCATAGGCCGAAATTGGAGGAGGTGATTCCGGAGATTGTGGACGATGAGAAGGACAGGTTGGGCAAGGAGTAAATATTTGCATATAGTAGATGGAAGCCTTCCGGCGAATTGCTCGTGCAACAGTACCCTGAAGCTGTTCTTTCTTTCTCTGGTCCAGCGGTGCCGAGCGGGTCACCCGGTCCTTTATGGAAGCAAAGGACCTGATAAACAATTTCTGTTGTGAGCTTACAGCGTTATTAGTGCTCTTGTTTGAAAGCCTTGGACGCAGAAAGTGTTTCGCTCGTACCTCTTAAGGTTCACGCTAGCTTCTGACCCTGCTATCGATAGGAATAACCCTTACAAGACTCGCTGTATGTCGAAAAAGTCCGTTCGAGGACTGTTGGCCATTAACAACAACAAGCTGACTATACCGTCTACACCATGGCGACCGTACTTCCACCTCCGTCGAAGCGCCAAAAGACTGCGGCCGCAGCACGCGCGCGCGAAGCCATCACGCCTTCGCCTGAAATTCCTCAAGGAACACAGCGCATTCAGTTCAGAGACGCTGACAGCGGCGATGCACAAGGTCCAGCAGTAGCCGTCTCACTGAGCGATCTCTCGCCGGCGAAGCTGTCCCTGCTCCTCAATAGCCTACTGGGAAAGATAGACCCCAGCGACCGACTACCTTACCGATTCTACGACCCATTCGAGGGCAGCGGCGAATTCGACCAGAAGGAGATCGTCGCAAGATACTTGGACGGGAGGAGCAACACAGAAGGCACATTAGACGTACCTTGCAGAGCGGAGGCGGTCTTCAAAGTCAAGCCAGTGACAAGATGCTCGGCGAGCATCAGTGGACACGGAGAAAGCATTCTTGCGACATCATTCTCACCTGGGACGAGTTCGAGGCTGGCGACTGGTGGTGGGGACAAAACGGCGAGAATTTGGGACTGCGATACAGGAACGCCACAACATACACTAAAAGGACACACGGGATGGGTGTTGGCCGTGGCGTGGAGCCCTGATGAAGGGATCCTGGCGAGTGGTGGCATGGACAACACAGTGAGATTGTGGGACCCTGTCAAAGGCACGCCGTTAGGCAATCCGCTGAAAGGGCACACGAAATGGATTACGAGCATATCGTGGGAGCCGTACCATTCGAGAGAGCAAGGTCGGCCGCGATTGGCAAGTGCATCGAAAGATGCTACTGTGCGGATATGGGATGCTGTTTCGGGGCACACAGATATGGCACTGACAGGCCACAAAGACTGTGTGACGTGCGTGAAGTGGGGAGGAGCTGGCTTTATCTACACTGCATCCCGAGATCGGACTGTGAAGGTGTGGGATGCGGTGAAGGGTACACTGGTGCACAACCTGAACGCCCACGCACATTGGGTGAACCATCTGGCACTATCAACAGACTTCGTCCTGCGAACCGGCTACTTCGACCACAAAGGCAGGAGAGAGGCGCCAGGGACAGTAGAAGAGAAGAGGAAAAAGGCTAAGGGACGATACGATATTGCTCTGACCACATCAGGAGGCACGGAACGACTCGTGAGCGCATCTGACGACATGACGATGTACCTGTGGGAGCCATCAAAGAGCACAAAACCAATACATCGCATGGTCGGACATCAAAAACAGATCAACCACGTCACGTTCAGCGGAGATGGTGTGCTGATCGCCAGTGCGGGATTCGACAACCACGTGAAGTTGTGGAGCGCAAAGGATGGAAAGTTTCTGCATACGCTGAGAGGGCATGTCGGACCAGTGTACCAATGCGCATTCTCTCCAGACAGCAGATTGCTGGTGAGTGGAAGTAAGGATACCACGCTGAAGGCATGGGATGTGAGGACGGGAAAGCTGGCTGAGAATCTGCCTGGACACCAAGATGAGGTGTTCGCGGTGGACTGGGCACCTGATGGTGATCGGGTGGGAAGTGGTGGACAAGACAAGGCAGTGAGGATTTGGAGGCATTAGACCTGGAGCGAGAGTTGCATGCATTGCAGAACGATGTAGTGGCTGTATTCGACGCTGAGAAGAAGTCCTATTGGGACTTGCATCGGAACAGCTGTGCCTGCCACAATTCCAGCGCTCAGTCGTTGGGGAAGGCGCGATGGCAAGCTTGACGAAACGTGACTCTGGCTGCCTGGAGCATCAATCATGTTCTGACTTCATCTGCTGTTTCCCCATTCTGTATCGACGCCATCGTCAGCAGTTGGCAGCAATGGATCCGCGTCGCCGTCCACCGTCGACGTGTTCGACGGGATCGACCACTAATCGGCTGACAACCACTTCCTACGAATCCAGCACTGGCAACGTGAAGTCAACCTACGACAAGACTTCGTCCGGGACACGTCGAACGGCCTGCTTGAGCACTTCAAATCGTGTATACGGCTACAATTATACCTCCACAGGATCAGTCTCGGGCCCTCGTTCTGCTCGCCGGAGCACGGGCAGGCCCGGAACGGCCGCCACAGCAAGGCCACGTACTGGCTACTCCACGCTCGCAGTCGAGAACCAAGAGATCGTTTGTGCAGTTGCCGAGTCGCGGGGAGTGTCACCGTCAGTTGGTCTTGCCTTCATCAACCTCGACACCGGCGAAGCTGTTATGAGTCAGCTGAACGATACGCAGACTTATGTGAAGACGGTGCACAAGCTCATTGTGTACAATCCATCGTACATTTGCATGGTTCAGTCGGCTGCAAACCCAAAATCCAAGCTTTTCTCGATGCTTGAGGAAGAGGTGCTGAATGGATGTGATATTGAAAGCCAGATAACACTCCTCGATCGCAAGTATTGGAACGAAGACATGGGCCTTGAGTATATCGAACAGCTCGCCTTCCACGAAGATGTCGAGTCGATCAATATTGCAGTCAGGGGAAATTACTTTGCAGTGTGCTGCTTTGCTGCGGCACTCAAATACACCGAGCTGGGCATGGCGAAGACATTCCCGCTCCACTCCCTCCGCATCAAGTACGAACCAGCTGATGGCTCCATGATGATTGATCTGTCGACGATCAAGTCGTTGGAGCTCGTGCAGAATCTGCAGGCTCCAAAGTCTCGCGACTGCTTGTTTGGATTGCTGAACGCAACACTCACGCCCATGGGCATGCGCATGCTTCGAAGCAATATCCTGCAGCCGAACACGGATGCAGAGACGCTGGCTGGCCGCTACGATGCTGTTGAAGAGCTTAGCACCAAGGAGCGGATGTTCTTCGCTGTTCGCTCCGCGCTGAAACCGTTTCTCGACCTGGACAAGACTTTGACCCAGCTCATTCTGGTCCCGATTCAGCAGACTCTGCCTGACGTACAGCAAGGCATCAACAATGTAATCGTCCTCAAGCATGCTGTCTCACTGATCAAGCCCGTTTGGAGAGCATTGACTGGTGCACGATCTCCGATATTGCTATCCATTCAGAGCAACTGTGCTTCGGAGAACACAGCGAATGTCCAGGAGCTCATTAACAACACCATCAACGAAGATACGACGTACGCGAGAGCACCTTTGGACCTCCGTAATCAGCGCACGTACGCCGTCAAGTCCGGCGTCAATGGCCTACTCGATGTGGCTCGCCAGACATACAAAGAGTCCATGACCGACGCTTTGCAGCACATCAGTGATCTTGCCGAAGAGCACAACTTGCCTCTTCAGACCAAGTTCGACAACGTGCGCCAGTTCTATTTGCGCTTACGAGTAGATAAGCTGGAAGACCGCAACCTTCCGGCTGTTTTCATCAACGTCTATCGGAAGAAAAACATCATCGAATGCCAGACCATGACCCTCGTCAAGCTGAATCAAAAGATCGGTGACGCTCACACCGAAGTCCTATTAATGAGTGATCAGTCCGTCCGGGGTCTCATCGAAGATGTCAGACAGCACATGTTCAGCCTGTTCCGCATCTGCGAGAGTCTTGCAATGCTCGACATGCTGGCTGGCTTCGCCCACCTAGTCTCAGTCCAAAACTACGTACGACCCATGATCGGCGAAGCACTCGCCATTCGAGCCGGTCGACACCCTATCCGCGAGAAAATTCATAACGCCAAATTCATTCCGAACGATGTGTACGCCACCGAACAGACCCGCTTTCAGGTTATCACTGGCTGCAATATGAGCGGCAAGAGCACATATATCCGCTCAATCGCGCTCATGACGATCATGGCGCAGGTTGGGAGCTTTGTGCCTGCGCAATATGCTGCCTTCCCAATCATCCGCCAACTATTCGCGCGCATCTCACTGGACGATAGCATTGAGGCCAATGTTTCTTCGTTCGCAGCAGAGATGCGCGAGACGGCTTTCATACTGCGAAATATCGACAAGTCAAGCATGGTCATCGTCGACGAACTGGGACGAGGCACCAGCACTCGCGACGGTATAGCCATCGCCATCGCTATAGCGGAAGCACTGGTCGAAAGCAAAGCACTCGTCTGGTTCGTCACCCACTTCCGCGATCTGGCACACATCATGTCTGAGCGTGCTGGCGTTGTCAGCCTGCACTTAGCAGTCGACATGAGCGAGCAAGACCGCATGGAAATGTTGTACCGTGTAGCAGCGGGAACTGTGCAAGAGGGGCATTACGGCCTCAAGCTCGCGAGGGTGGTGCCACTACCTCGGGATGTGATCGAACATGCTGAGCTCGTCTCCATGACACTGGAAAAAGCGATGCAGAAGAAGAAGCGGAATTCTATTGGTGTCATCAAAGCGCGGAGAAGGAAGCTACTCCTTAATCTCAAGGAGCATCTCGAGCAGGCAAAGAACGGAGCCATGGATGATGAGACACTAAAGCAATGGCTGAAGGACTTGCAGAAGGAATTCGTTATCAGGATGACTGCGCTTGACGATGAGTTGAAGCAGGCTATGCAGGGTGGAGAGGAAGACGAGGAGCGTGAGACTGTCGTCGAGGAGGTCGAGGAGGGCGAGAACCAAGAGACTGCATCGCGAGGAAACACTGCGGAGGAGCCGCAGCCGATGCGGTCGTTCATCGACCTTCGCGATGTTAAGAATGATGACACTACCATGGGCGTAGAGACTGATACCGGGGCGAAGCGCTTTCGGCGATAGCTCGAATCAGAGGCTGACGACGACATCATGGTGGATTAGATTTGTCGTCCACGTCCGGAGATGTACATGTCGAGGAATCGCTATGGCAGTGCTGTAAGCAGGGCTAAGTCGGACTCTACCGCTCAAAACCGTGCTCAATATCTGCCATTCAGCTCGAGATACTAACCAGTGAAGATCAACAAACGTATCAATCATCGTCTTCAAGACCATGCCTCTCAAGTCTTACTCCTCCTTATCCTTCCCCTCCCCTAACCTCAACCCCTGCGCCATCCTCAACAACGCATACAAACTCTCCGTCCGCGGCACCTCACACCCCACGGACCTAGCCCTCCTCACCACCTCTCCCAAAATCGCTTCCACCTCTACCCTCCGTCCCGCCTCCCAATCAACCCACATACTCGGCCGACTTCCACTGACATCCATCTTGACACCCTCAAACACATCCTCCGGGCTCGGCAGGCTCTCCGGGAGTGGCTTCCCGAGTATCACAGTCGCAGCATGCAGAATCTCCTTCATCACGGCTTTCATGTGTTTACAGACCAACGGGTCGAGACCCATAGCTTGGTTCGTTGGACACACAGTGTTTGAGCCCCGCGCGAGGACGGAGGTGGGGTTCATGGCTGCGTTGATGGCGGTTTTGTGCCAGCGGGCGAATTGCATGCCCGTGTGGTCGAGGTGGTCTATATCTGGGATTCCGGCTTCGTGGAGGAGGGAGATGAATTCGGCTGTGCGTTTAGTGGCTAGATCAGAGCCATTGGGTGGTGCGTAGGGTCCAGTTGTGGTGCGGGTCCAGTGTTTGTGCTCAACATGACCTGGAGACGATTGAGTCACTGAAGTCCTTGTCGTTGCGCTGATGATGGGATTGTGCGGAAAGCGGGTGTGGTAGGGTTCTTCGATGCCCAGGCCGTTCTGCGGGATAACAATGGTGCTGTCTGGGTCGACTAGACCATCGAGGAGAGCTGCTGGATCCCCTAATTCAGGCAGAACTTTGGTCGCGATGAAAAGATGACTCCAGATAATGTCATCTCTCTGCTTAGTCTTACGGGCTTCATCGTTGCTTGCGAATAAATACGTCGGCTTGAGAATGACTTCTTTGAATGTCGGACTGGTCACCCGAATGCCCTTTTCTTTTACGATCTTGTAATTGGAGCGACATATTGCTGAGATTTTGAGACCTGGAACGCTGGCAAGACGAGACGCAAAGAAGGCGCCGATGGCACCGAAGCCAATGACCAGAATATGAGGTGGTGAAGACATGAAAGAGGTTGACTTCCAAGAGAAAGTGAGCTAAACCTTGGGTCAGTGAGCTGTTGACCGCATTCGGCCAAGCCCTCGAAATTCACTCATATTAGCTTCGAAATGCGAATAGCCATGCAAGCAGTATTTATATACTCCATCTACAACTTCTCACCCTTCGTTCTCTTCGCAAGATTCCTCTCCGCACTAACAGCAAAGCATACATGATGGCTCAAAGCAACCAAATCACCCGTCTCATCCCAAATGATAACCTCCAAATCGTAACGTCCATTCTTGATACTCTTCGTCTGAAGTCGTGAGAACAGAAACTTAACACCTGCCCCCAAATCCTTCTTCACCTCAAGATTCAAGAGCAGAGTAGGATACCAAAACGGCGCCTTCCCTTTCGTCAACCTCTGCAACTCCTCCTTGTCAAAGTACTCATCCAGCTTGGGATTATATTGATCAAAACCATTTAAATAGAAAGATTCGCATATTTGGGGGAACATATCCACGATGAAGCCTAGACTCTCGTTCGTCCATTTTTCTGCCGGGTCACGAAGACACACCCACTCATCGTAGATGTTTTGCGCCGGCTGTCCGTTCCTTGGGAACCAGGATCGGATCTGCTTCGTCGCCTGACGAAAGTTCTCATTCGGCCATGCGCGCTTCTCAGTCCAGAGGGGATCTCGGCCAGCTTCAAGGTCGATGAGGTTGGTGCTTAGCGGTACTCGCTGGGGATGGGCTTGGAAGTTCGTGACGAAGGAAAGGCCAGTCTCTTTTTGAAGGTTTGATTGTGTGACATACCTGCATCGGAGGCGTCAGAGGGGATGTCGGTGGAGAGTTCTTCGTGACCCGAGGCGAAGAAAGAGTTTGTGCAAGGGAGACGGTCTAAAGAGGGACGAGAGGATGCAGACTCACCCAACAACTTCTTCACGGTCGTCTTGAGAGACTGTGAGGTGGACGATACTGGTTTGACGTCCGAGCTTGACATCTTTGACATTGAAGGTGACGGGGCCGGTTTGGGTTCTGCGGAGGAAGTCGAGGTGGATGGCGATGGTGTGTGGTTGATCTTGTTTGGAGAGGGTTGTGTTGAAGTGCTTCTTGACAACTCTCTGAGGGGATCGGGATGGGTCAGTATATATGCGAGGACGATCGCTGGGAGTGGATTGCCTGTACCAGTAATGTTGCGGTTACGTAGCCACCATGTGGAACTGTTTGTGGGCGATGTGTTAGCAACCCACTCGGTTCTATCCCGCAACCATCCCAGCAACGTCGGCGACTTGGTTAAATCTCAACATGTACCCCGATCATGCGTACGCACCTGAGCCGATACACCAGTCTTGTCGGAAATTTGCGTTGTACGAATGGCTGCTTGTTTGATAGACAGCAGTGGCCGTCTCGAACGCCCCCATCGTTGCGGTGTCGAGTGGTGTTATGAATGAAGTCCGGGTCAGCACGGGCGGGGCTCAGTCCTGTGATACTGTCATGTCACTTTGTATTGCTGACGGACCCGCTGGTGATTACTGTTCTTCTACCGTCACGATGTTCTTCGCAGGCAGTTGCTCAAGGGTGTTCATGTTGTTCGAGGGTCGCTCTTGAGCCTCGGCAGCCGTCGGCTCAAGTGTTGCGACCTAGATGATCGCAGCCGGACTGCAGACATTATCTCCTCGCGTACATCAAGCAGCGTCAAGGTTCTTGACCTTCGTTGTCGTGATCAATCCTCATGTCCGTCTCCATTTGTTCAGCTAGACACTCACACGCCTGCATCCACGACCTATGCCCCTGCCCTGGCAGATTTCTCCCGGGATCTCCTCATGGGGTAACGCGGAGCGCAGCGACAGTGGAGTGTCGTGACAACGAGGTTGCGCCGACGGACCAGTCGAAAAGATCCAAGAAATCAACGCCATTGATTCTCTGACAAAGGACTGACGGCGAGGACATCTCTGTGGAGAGATCGGGCACCGCGTTGAGTGGTTGCAAGTACGCGGCCACCAACGGCAGTACCAATTTGCAAGCAGTTTCGAAATGTAAACACTTCACGTGTTATCTCTCTCTGGGGCCGTCGATTCAGTGTTATGACTGGACAAAGATACTGACGCGCCAGCCTGTGCATGTGATCAGTGGAGCACGGTGCTTCGACTGAAGTGAAGCGAAATAGATTGACTTGGCGCGTTGCAACAGACAGGACAAAGTCGATACAGATAATGCTATATAGGTCCGCAATGCGATGCATGCAGCGCAGCTTTTGGCGTCTTTCCGCAAATGCGGAACGCTTCTTTCCTCCACACATAGGCAAGCTATATGCCACAATCACAGCTGGGTGTACTCGCAGACAAACATTAGCCTCATTCCACGTGCCAACCATCCACCAAGGCCAAGATATTGCCGCCCCGAACGCCTCGCTAAATCACCTCAATTGATATCTCCACCCTGCCAAGAAGGTCTCACCTCATCATCACAAACTCGATGGCCGTGACATCTCACCTCATATATCTCGCGCTCAGCCCGGCGAATGCATCCGGACTGTGCCGCCCACTGTTGGCAAAGCCCTGGAAGTCGATGCTTTCTTTGCTCGCGTGGCCGAATTGTTGCTGGGGGGAATTCTGCCCGAATGTATTCATGCTTGCAGCGCCCAGCGCGAGTGGCATTGTCGCACTTCGCTGAGGCACTTCATACTGCTGCTGCTGTGCTTGCTGCATTGCGCAATCCTCCGGGAGAGTCTGTAGTGCGCGTTGCGGCGCAAGCTGGGGATAGTTGTAGAGAGCCAGGATTGACGACTTGTCGTGCCGGATTGGCATCTGTGGTTGATGAGGCGCGTACTGTTGGCCAGCTTGATTGTACTGAGGTTGCGCCTGGACTTGCTGGAGTTGCGATTGTTGAGCTTGCGCTTGTTGATACTGCTGCTGTGGCATAGCATTCTGTTGCGCTTGCTGCAAGCTTTGTTGCTGCCAAGGGTTCTGCGTTGCTCCAGAGGCGTACGGCGGCTGCTGCTGCTGCTGCTGCTGAGACTGGAATTGCGGCTGCTGTTGCTGCTGCACCGGCTGTTGTGGTTGCGAAAAGAAGTCCGACTGCTGGCCGTAGATTGGTTGTGGTGAAGCTGCAAATGGCTGCTGCGACACACTTTGACTCTGGCCTTGCCAAGGTGTGCCGAAAGGATTGCTTTGTTGCTGAACAGGTTGAGCCTGCTGCGAGGCCTGCTGTGCCCAGGGATTTGTAGGTGATAGTGACTGACTCTGCGGCTGTTGCTGCATGAACGGATGGCCGGATGTTTGGATTTGTGGAGGAGCTGGAGCTTGCTGCTGTCCCCACGGGTTCTGCATTTGCTGTTGCGTTGCCGATGGGTAGCTCTGCTGTTGCTGAAGTACCTGCCACGGGTTTCCTTGCTGCTGTATCGTGCTGTTCTGATAGTATGCCTGCTGATTCCCGAGACTTTGGAGCGCAGGAGTACTAGTAGCTGACATTGACAAACCCTGAAGGCTGCTCTCAAGCGACTGTTGCTGCTGTTGCGGCTGCGATGGCTGTAAGAACGGATTCCAAGAGTTGTTCGCCGGCTGCGGTGGCACAGACGCCGCACGCGCAGGTATTGGAGGAGCCTTCTCTTGAACCTCCCACGGATCTGTTAGCCTCTTCTCCACAGAAATTCCATTCGCTGCCGAACTCTTCATCGACACCGGAGTAAGCGCTCTCGCCACAGGTGTGACCGACAGAGGAAGTGGCTTTGTGTTCTCCCCAAGTCTCGCGAGCTCTTCCACTGCCTTGTCCAGATTCCCATTCATGCTCTTGAGGATTTCCGTGTTCCTCGAGCTGTCGCTGAACCCCATGTCCCGCAAATGCGCCAGCTTGGTGTTGAAGTTGTTGTCCACAGTGGTGATCTTCATGCCAAACAACCTACTGGGCTTATTCTCCTTCTTCGGACTCGGTAATGGCAGTTCTCGATCAGCGGATCTGTCGCTTCCGCTGTATGCAGGGGATAACGGAGGAGTAAATCGATCTGGCTTGTGCCTAGCGAAGGTCGAGCTCGAGGATCGTAGAGTGAATCCAAACTTCTTCGAGGGCTTTGGTGGTAGGTCAGGCGGCTCTTCGCTCCATGAGCCAAGATCTGTACCCGTACTGCCAGTATTATGTCTTGCCGCCGGAGCAGCACTTCGGTCTTGACCGGACAATGCCCTCGAGTCGTACTTCTGTCTGATGTACTTCTCGATTGCGGCATCCACCTCGTCGGCATCTATGGGAATATCTGGCCTGACGTTCTTCGGGTTGTATAGCTTGTTGCTCGCGATATTGCCAACCTTCTTCATGTTCTCGACCTGCTCCACGCTCCAGCTGTCCATGGACAAGCTCTTCACTTTCGACACGTGCGTTCCCAGTTTCCGGTGCAGCGCAGCGCATCGCATACATAGGAATATGCCCAAGCTCCATGATGCCCATCCTGGGTTCTTCGCAGCGCAGTCGGCGCATCGGTCGTTACCAGGAACAGTGCGGATGAGGTCCTGCAGCATGCGCTCATTGCGGGCCTGCTGTCGCTTCGAGATGGCCGCCATGTTGGCTGCTATGAGGCGCGGTAGCAGTGATACACTGTGTCCGCAGTGTGGCTTGACAGGGATGGTGGGTGCG
Source organism: Dothistroma pini CBS 116487 (assembly GCA_002116355.1). Taxonomy (NCBI): domain Eukaryota; kingdom Fungi; phylum Ascomycota; class Dothideomycetes; order Mycosphaerellales; family Mycosphaerellaceae; genus Dothistroma; species Dothistroma pini. The sequence continues at coordinate 7,008 of KZ108359.1, read as the reverse complement.
ACTTGGGCGTGGAGAACAGTGGTAGTAGGGGAGGAAGAACGAGCAGCCCGCCAGCCTCCTTTTCGCTATTGTTTATGCCTAATGCTCGGCGATGCTCTCATGTCCGAGACAGAGAACGAAGACAACAAGGACAAGGAATAAGACAAGAAGTCAGAACAGCGAGACAAGCAGCAGAGAGCAGCGTGTCGGGTGGCGCACGTCAGATACCTGCGTACAGTTTCCAGTGAGAAGTCGGAGAGACTGCTTGGAGCCTTGAGGTGGTGTTGCCGCGCCGGCTGTGGCGCTGAGACAGAAATTGGGTTCGAACATCTGTGCATCGACCTTTTCACTACCCAAATTCCAACTTCCACCCTCAGCTTCATCTCCATCCCATACCTTAACATTGTTTCAGCCAAGGGCTGTGTCACTCATCCCGTCCCGCTCATCACGTTGACTGGGTGACGCCAGACTCGTGTTCTTCACAGCGAGTCATCGCTGGCAATGCCACATCTTCCCGTCTGCAGAGTACTGCACAAATTGATCACCGCACACAGCACTGGACCGCCGCCCAACGCCGAACCTTATTAAACACGAGCCATGGTTGACACGAAGATGCTACGTCGCAGAGAAACGCAACGAAGGAGAGTACAATGTTCATTCCACGATGATGAAGACTAACCGGCCCACTGTGGCTGCAATGCACCGTCTGCTGCAAGCTCTATCTCAAGTCATTCTTCATCTCTTCTCATCTCACCATATCTCGTACCCCGTAATTCGTCAATGTCGTAAGGAGCTGGCTGACATGCCATGCAAATCTGCTGATGCCGCTGCTGTAGGATCTATGCTTCTGCCTGCTGCCTCATCACCTTCTCTCTCAATCCACCTCGATGGCTGAGTCCACGGTTTCGCCGCCACGGTCGGTCTCCACCTTCGCCGGGCCGCCCTGGTACTTCAAGCGGACGATCCTGTTCTGGACGCTGGCATGAGATTGTACGGTGCGAGGCGTCTGATCGGCCACCGCACTGGCTTTCAGTGTGCGCAAGCGGTCGAGCTGTTGTTCTGCGGCATTGAAGCGAGTGGTTGCTATCATGATGTCCTGCCTGGCCTGGTTCAGCTCGTGCTGCAGCATCATCTCGAGGCCGAAGTCTGCTGATGGCACTGGGTAAGTTGGTGGACCTTGTAGACCAAAGACGTTGACTTGCGGCGGCCAAAGGTTCCAACCGCCATCGAATTGAGGTTGAGTGTGACCGTGGAACGGAAGGCTGCGCTCTCTGCTGAAGTTGTGGCGAGAAGCTGGCGTAGCTGAGCGGAAAAGACCACTGGAAACACTCGACTCGCGATGATGCGGAAACAGCTGCTGCATCTTCTCGTTGCTGAACCCAAGCTTGATGGCAGCCTGGATCTCCTTCTTTGACTGCTCAGGCTCGACCACCTCACCTGGGTACATCTCCGGAAACAGCTCCGCCATCTTGCGCTTGCTGAAGCCTAACTTTTTCGCGGCATCGAGGTCGCCAGCATAGGCTTGGATCTTCAGCTTGTCGCTGCGGCGTCGCTGAGCCTCCTTAGCATGTCGATTTCGCTGAGCGATGCGAGCGAGAAGTGCCTTGTCATCGATTTGCTGGCCTTCGTAGACTTCAATGCCGCGCGCTGCCTTCTGGCGGTTGTAGAGCTCGGTGATGCGGTCCACACCCCAGCCGAGCTTCATGGCGGCGTCGATGTCGCCATTCTCTGCCTGAGCGCGCAGCTCCTTGATCGGCTTGGATGAGAGTTCGCCGAGGGAGCGGCCTTTGCCACCTTTGAGCTTCTTGGTTGGACGTGTTGGTGTCTCTGACCGATAGTAAAGGGAGATCTTGGAGTCGCTGTCTTTGGTAGGGGTGCTCAAAACCTCTGGCTTGATGGTCGGCTCTTCAGCTGTGGTGTAGCGAGCGCTGTCGGCGGAGCCGGTGTCAACCGGCCATGGGTGTGATGGGCTCAATGGCGAATCCATGACGATGTGGCTGTTGTATTGCAATGGAAGGAACTCGTCATGTGAAGGGTGTGAGTAGAGAGTTCAGTGGGAAGTGGAAGAGAGGTGACGAGATATGGGAAGGACATCGTATTGTGACTGCTACAATAGCCTGCCTAACCTCACTTGAAACGCGGAAGCCGCGTCTAGCTCGTGATGAAGTCGCGACACATAGTAAAGTGAAAAGGCAAGTGAGGCTCTGTCAAGGGTCTATGATATGGAACCTACGATGCGCGCGCTGCTCAACCTCCTGCATTCACTCGACGCAGACCCGCATCGGGGACTTGCCGCCCCTGCGAAGCTCTGCCTCTCCAGATTTCCCAGGACAACCTCGACCCCAAATTGCGATCATGAACACACACAGGAGATTGTAAAATGTCACCGCGCATCGAACTTAACGGCTGAGGCAGCGAAATCGGGCGAAGTAGGTACCTCCTGACGCTCAACGTCACTGCGCGGCTGACAGAACCCGCAACGATGGCGAAGTCAGCACCGGCTCGCACATTCGCAATCCTGGAATTGGCAGAAGCGATTATCCTCGAGCTTCCATTCGGCGATCTCCTCACCCACCAACGCACCTGCAAGCAATGGCACTCCATCATGGCCGAGTCCAGCAAAGTTCATGAAGCCATCTTCTTCAAGCCCGCCACCGCCTGCTCCCTCATCCTCCATGAAGGTCGACCTTTTTCTATCGCAACCCCAATCAACCGAAACCCTCTCCTCTTTACCCACTGCAGACCCAACGAGGACCCAATGGGCACACTCGTGAGAGCCGAAGCTTCCTGGCGCAGACAGCTCATCACTCAGCCACCCGTCGCTGAGGTCTTCGTCCAGCTCGGAGCCATCCGCGAACCCTAGAAAGCTGATCTCTGCAAGAGGTGTGGGTGTCACAATGGGGGCGGTGGCGAGGGTTTCTGGAGATTACGGTGCTACTAAAGTTATTTTCGAGGGGCCCAGGCGTGGACGCGGATGTTGTGGGAAAAGATGGCGGCACATGCGTAGGTGGAGTTAGTGAAGGGCATTCAGTATGATGGAGCTTGGGCTTGGGAGGAGGATGAGGAGTCGGAGAGTGATGAGGAGGACTACGCAGTCGATGAAGATGATGGGACGTAGTGTGGGTGTCAGCGTTTGGTCATGTTGTTGACAACGTCTTGTTTGCTCGGTGACTACCGACCAGTCACACGTACAGCATGACCTACCCAAGTGTCCCACTTCAGAGAAGCGAGGTAGCAACTAGTGGCCCGTGACTGCCGGGAAAGGTATGCGGTCAAGTTTCCAGAATCGAGGCGTTTCTGCATGTGAATGATAGCCGTTCTCCAGCTGAAAGTAAGGCTTCCCGCACCGCCGCTTTGTTTACGCGACAGCGAACACAAGTTCCAAACGCAACTTCACAACTCTTCTTTCAGGCGACAGAAGTGACACATCGACTCTCTCACCTCTACATCGTCACTTCAAAATCAGCCACTTGCATTCTCAATATGGATCACCTCAACCTCGGCACTGGAAGGTGCGGAATCCTTACTCGCCTTCATGGGTTTTATATGCTGACATTCGTAGCTACCTCATTGAGACGCGCTTCTCAGACGTCACTATCTTCTGTGATGGCAAAGAGTACAAAGTCCACCGCTACATCATCTCGGCGCTCTCTACGTGGTTTGAGCGCTGCTGCCCCGGGAATTCGACGAGGCCAACTTACGTAGAGTCGAGCTGGAGGAAGATCTCTCTGACGCTGTCGCGCGCATGATCGAGTCCTTCTACAGGTCCGATCACGATGACAGCGTGCCCGGCAAGAACAGCCTGGACGAGATCGAGTTCACAGATCCCACGCCCGGTCATGCTATCCAGCTCAATGTTCACGTCTAGACGCTTGCGGACAAGTACGAAATCCCGGACCTGAAAAAGTTCGCTCTATCCGAGTCCAAAGACCAGTACGCTGAGAACGTCATCACCCAAAACGTGCTCAGGGCCACAGTCTCAACTCTCTACACACACGTCGTGCTACCTCCGCAAGACAAGAATCTCCACAAGGTCTTGGTGTCCGCGTGGATCTTAGGCGGAAAAGATTTAATCTCCACCGGAGCCAACACCTGGGCGAAGCTCATACAAGGCAATCCTCGATTCGCCGCAGACCTCACTGCCAGGTTCATGACAGGTTGTGGTGGCTCTCAACTGCAGCTAGCATGTCAGTGCTGCGGTCACTGGCAGAAGCAGGGCGCTTCGAGGCCGCTGGACGCTATTGATAGCAACATAGATCGCTGCAGAATTTGCGGGCTATGTGGGCCGGTGGCGCAGAAGGTGAGGTTGACGGCACAGGTGTCGATTGAAGTTTTTCGGTGAGATATAGAAGTTTTTGATCGGCCCAGGACAAATTCTGATCACGTGATAGGCGATAGATACAGTCACAGCACTCCTGCCGAGACCGGCGTTCTCCTGCTCCCTTGGCACCAATGCGATACTTTCAGGATAGGCAGCCTTTCTACACTTTGTCCTTGTGTCGGTGCACGGCTCGAACGGCATGTGGGCGAGTACGTCCCACCCATCAGCGAGACTGTGACATGTCAGACCAGTCGTCGAGTCATGCTCCCTCATGAGGGTGCACGGATCGTGCACCACAGACAAAGGTCCCATGAAGGCAGATCTGGCGGCATCATACAACTTGTAGATAACCCCACTTGAATACCGTGAGGCCTCACAAAGGCCCAGTGAGCATTGTCTTGGCGAATGTGTCTCGATCTCAATGCGTGCAAGTCCAGCTTTGCCCACCTAGCGCAGCATCGAACCAACGACATTTCCCCCGCTCCGCGTTGGCTCCAGCACACCGGCCCAAGAAGACCTATGCGAGTCTACAATAAGCCTACACGTCCCCCTTTCCGGATCCAACGCACGAACCAGCAACAGCACTTCATACACGTCTCCATAGGGACTTTCCGGTCTCGCGTCATGCACTAGTCTGTAGATCACATCGCCGGGCTGAGCCAAAAAAAAGTTCCGACTCTCTCGTAATCTCAAGTGTAGATCATTTGAGCCCCAGACTGGAGTCATTGGTAGAACAATGGGTTGATAGGGAGTGGAAGAGACTCTCGTGAGCGAGTCGTAGAAGGTAGGCGTTTCGGATATGATAGTGCCGATGTAGATCGCTCGACAGGCCAGTTGGGTCCATGCAGGACAACGTAGCTGGAGTTGGGAGTATGGAGGGCACGGATCGCCCTTGCGCCTGTGTTGGAGAGATGTTTGCCGCGCACACGAGAGGGCTGGGCCCAGCTTGGGGGAGTTTCGATCTGATGATGGTTACAGTCGCGATCAGCGTGGCCAACGCACGGAATCTGGAACATGCTGAGCACGGTGTCGAGATCGCCTTCCTCTATGAGTTCCTGTGCGAAGTCTGTATAGATTTTCGCCGCTGAGACCTCGTAATCTGGCACAATGTCGTAAGACTCATCAAGCCCGCTGAGAGACGATAGCGCGTCGCGAGGTTCATAGCAACTCGTTTGTGAGCAGGCTCTAAACAGCTCTAGCAATCCTTGCGGGCGGCCATTCATATCCGCGAGGCGAAGAAGGACTTTCTGAAATCTGCTTCTTAAGCTTGTGGCTGGCTTGAATGAGACGCCGTACTCGGTAAAGAGCAGTCTTGAGCTCGTGTAGAAGCATGTCATTCTCGCACCACGTCACTAAATTGCACGTGTTTTGAGGTTGAAAGAGTTCCTGTACAGTCCGTCGGTGGGTCCAGTAACGTAGTGTGACGAAACGGCCCACGGCGTCTTCCACTTCCTCGAATGGCAAGGCAGAGCTCCTTAGGTCGATGCACCTACAGTGCTGCATGATTCGATGTCTATACCGTCCTGCGCATGTCAAATATGAGGGAGTGGCGGCTCGTGAACTCCATGAAGCATATCTGGACCATCCGTGACGTTGCTATGCATTTGAAAGCAACTGAAGAGCACTGAGGGCATGCAAAGATTTGACTTCCATGGCGTCTTCAACCTCACCCAACCACACAAAGACATTGCTTGCCTGGTGATAAACTCGACCCATTTGCGCGACTTGCAATGAGCGCTCAGCCAGGTCTGCTTGGTTAATGCAAACTGCGTCGATCCAGATATGCAGGGCCACGGAAGGGTCCCGGAGGCGCAATAAGCCTTCGTATAAATTCTGCGTGACGGGCACGCGTGTGTTGCGGATAACGATGCTGCGGCATGTTGATGCATTGCCGTCGAAGTTCATGCCCCAGCTATACGACAAATCAAAGTAGTCTGGCATATCATCCAGTGGAGCAGTCTTGAGGTCGCATTGAATCTCCTCGTGTATATCTTTTGCCGGTGCGACAAGTACAGTCGGACCTGGATAAAGCTATACTTTATATAGGCTCAGATTGTATAGTCTTAACCAGGTATTAGCTTATAAAGTAATCACGTGAAGAATAAGTTAATAGTAGTCTGCCTACGTATTAATACCTGCTTTTGTCTTATATAAGCCTTATATCTATTAAGGAATAAGATTATCTTATACTAGCTATTCTCCTACTATATCTTAAAGAGCCTAAGTAGTTATAAGGCTTGTAGAGCTTCTTAA